>CAJQUW010000459.1:600000-851883 GCA_907163375.1 Prostheceraeus crozeri | reverse complement strand
CTTACCCACAGTCTCATTCCATCGTTTTACTAACTCAATAATGATAAAGGTTGAACACCACGCTTTTTCAAAATGATGCGTTCTTCACATTCTACAACATCTTCATCAAATATTTTAAATCTACAATGAAATTTGTTGATTCGATTTGAATAAACTTTTTTAACATTTGCAGTAGCAATTGACGTTAGATGTAGTCCATGGCCAAAACCGAGATGTGGATAGAATTCATTATCCAACCTCAGTGTAAGACCTTTAGTAAAAGATTGAAAGCGAAGGAACTGTCTCCCACTCCAATGATAGATAGTAAACTCATAAGCTTTCTGAATTTTTTATTCTTCATGATGGAAGTATTACCACTATTGAACGCCTAAATAATTTTCTCATTCCCAAATGGTTCATAATAATCTGATTTTATCTGAATCCATTCATAAGTTCCACTTTCCATCTGATGTTAAATTGTATGGGAACTGGAATGCATTATTCATCGTTATTCCATCATGGGTGCGAGGAGTCAATATCATTTCTTCCAAATCATTCACATTCTGAATATTGCTATCATAGCAAATACTAGAAACGCCAACCTCCCATTCACCTTCTAAATGTAGTGGGCGATTAATTCTACTCGATAGTCTGATGGTTTATTATTGGGAAATTTATTCATAGAAGCATTACTGGGTAAGTAGATTAGAAACGAGTCCTTATTTTCACTTTCCATATTATTCACATTGGAAAAAATATATTAGCATACTTTTGCATTAACTCTTCATTCGGAAATGGAGTGTGATACTTGTCACAGCATCTTTATGAAAAGGAATCAACGCACCAGCATCGTCATAAATTGCAATATCAATTTGTGGGATGTAGTTTGATTTCAGGTTTGTATAATGCACTTTCTTGAAAGTATGCTCAGATAAAATACTGCAGCTTTTTGGCTGGTATGGTATCATTGCTAGCAATGGAGCTTCAACATCTCCCACACGTACATCTTCACCAATATTGAAATATATCTGAAAATAGTTAATACGACGCGATAGCGACATGTCTGCGCTAGCTTTGGTTACAGTACCACTTTTAAAGATATTTTGATCGAAACCCAAAATGTCCATTAGAGTTTTATCCATAATTAGTTCAATACCTTTTCCACTTATAGTGAGAGACAAAGTACCTTCTTTTTCAGAATATGAAATATGTTGCTCATTAATCACTTCATTTAAATAATCTACAACCAATTCAACTGAAGTAATAATGCGAGGCATCAACACTCTTGTTTCATGTAAGATACCACCTAAAGGCTCTACACACTTTCTGTATAAAGATACGGTCCATTCTGTATCAAATTGACTTGACCTTTCACATGGCAAATGTTGCATATCAAATTTTTCATGAACAGCTGCAGAATGATGTCGTAAGAACTGATGAAAATCTTTTGAACAAACTAATACTAGATCATCATCATTTAACTTACTTATTGCAATATGATTAGATGATTTGATATAAGTCAATGTTGCCACTTGTTTACCATCAACTCGAAGGAGATAATTAAATTTCTTCAATAATGTTTCAGGAGTCATGTTTGTCTTTCTTGGCTTAATCACAATCTTCTTCACCAACGTCTTCTCATTTTTGGAATAAGATCTACATAATAAGCTTCCTCTCGATATATTAACTGTTTATAACCACTTCTGTGGTAATTAACGTTAAAATTATCATAGCTTGTTAAGGCGCTAGCGAGGTAACCTAAATCATTTCTTAAACTTGGACTTAAACCAACAATCCAATCTTTCTCAACTACATGATGTACATAAGTATGATCATCATTGTGCGGAGTAAATTGGACAATATGTTTACACGCTTTATTCAAGAAATCATATATAAACTTTTTACATGATAAGAGATCTTTCTTTGGCCACTGTGGAATGTATACTCGGCACCCCTTTTCACATTGGTAAGCAGCTGTACGTCTCATATTAATAGTCATCACCTCATGATCAAAAGTATAGACACAGTTGCTATAAACAAGTTGAGTGACACCCACTTCCCAATTTCCATTTAGCTGTTGTGTAATGATCAATGGGAGTAGAAAAGAGTGCGGCTCGATTACTAGCAAATCTATTTGCGGCCGCATTGCTAAGCAAAAATATGATAAAACGACATTTTTATATTGCTGATCTGCGACTTTGCATAACATCATGAAGACTTGGATTTTGGACTCTCTACAATATATCAGAGTTGATCGTGATGGAAACGTACATTTCAAAAATTCTCATGGTCATACATCAGTATTACATTAACATGGCGACAATTTGTCAACCTCAATGATATCATGAGGGATTTGGAATATTTTGAAACATTAAGATTCATCTCCTTGGGTGATCAAGTTTGGCTTCAACATTACAGAAATGAAATTCAAATCTACCATTCTCATTCCGCAAACTGTTTCTCATTTCGCAAATACAATTGGAGAAGTATAGAAGATACATACATCGCTCCATCATGACATTTATTCGTCGTGAGTTCATCGCCCTACTATGCAAATCTTAATCAGACATGACTACCACGCACCATGAGTTGGAAATTAGATTCCCTACAACTTATTGAAAACGGATCATGATCGAAACGTCTATTTCAAAGATTCAACTGGAAATGTGAGAAGAGAGTTTGCTTTATCTTATCGTCATTTTCAATCTCTACATCATATCATGAAGGATTTGAAATACTTCTATATGAAAAGACATTCACGTATTGGAAATCGCATCTGGCTGCGCGTCAACAATCGGCGAATTCAACTCTATCATTCCCAACTTCATACTAACTTCACATTTCATCAAGGTAGTTGGGAAAAGTATAAAAGGAAGGTACATCGCTCAATTTACTCATTCTTTCATCATGAAGCGCCATCGCTACATCATCGTCAACATTCTCCGCCGCTTCAGACTCTACACCAAAATCGATCTCACAACATTACACCAACACCTTCCAAACAGCAAGTATTACCCGGGCCGTCCTCAAATGTTAAAGGTGAAGATGAACAATTCACGGAATCTTAAACTCTTCCCAAATGGGACTGTACAGATTCTCGGCGCCCTTTCTCATTCATCGGCGCAGTCAATGCGCTTAGAGCTACAAAGACTACTACGTCGGATATGGAAGAGGGAGAGGTGTGTGATGTCGAATCTGACTGTGGACAATATGGTGATCTCTACTCAATTGAGTGAAAGTGTATCATTTTTGAAGATTCGTACCAGCAGTTACAATTTGTGTTATGAACCCGAACTTTTTCCTGCAGCTCTCATTAGTTGTTGGTTACCTGTGCATGTGGCAATCTTTCATAATAGTAAAGTGATCATTACTGGACTAAAATCTCATGTACAAGCAAATGTGATCCTAGACTATCTCATCGAGTATGTACGTACCCAGCGGATTGTAAAATAAAAAACAATTTTTCCAACATGATGTTTTTATTTCAAATCATGATAGAACTTACAAATCATTTTTTCATTAGAGGATGGATTACATGAAAAGTTTTGAATAACAGATACAAATCGAGATACATGTAAACGTTTTAAGATGAAGTACAGTACAAAAGCACCACACGTTGATGAAAGTGGATGTTGTAGTATGCGTTCATTTCGCTGATATTGACGCGTATGTTTTCTCAACCACTGCTGTGTTGGTATATTTGGAGGTTGAGCAAGAGAGCCAAATAGTTCACCACGTCGGTCTTCTCCAATAAAGATCGCTTTCCAATGCTCACCGCCTAAATTCTGCGAATGAGTGTTTTAGCACAATAAAGATGGGATAGTGATTTACTGCAGGTGTAAGGTATCGAGTGAATAGACATTATCGAAAGCTTTCAACGTCGCTTCGTCTGCATTACGCTGCACTTTAGTCTTAATATCGTCAGCAGTCAACCAACTCATTAACGATTATACTGAAGAATCACGTCACGATACTTTGTAATTTCAATATTTGAATCGAAGACTGCATAAATTAATACATTGATCGTCTCAGGTAGTGTTCTTTTGAACGTCAAATCCAAACGAATATTATGAGGCACGTTCGCTTGACGATAGGGTGCACTAATATCGCTGTCAGCAGTCAAATCAAATGCATAAATAGTATATCCACTCTTAAACTCTTTCATAGTAAGTCCGTTGGTGTCATCCGTATTGTAAAAGCCAAAGACATCCATAAAATCAACATAACTGCGCATAAATTGATCCGCAGCAAAATCTGGTTTGTAGGGTGGACCAAGATGACTCACACCATTTACACGTAAAGCAATTTCACTTAACTGATTGTGTTTAAAATTGAAAGGATTCTTCTTTATATTACCATTAAATGCATCATTTTCAACCATTGCCACCATGAGGAGCTTCGGTGCTTCCGATGGAAAGAGGCCATCTTTCATGAAACTCTTGATCTTTCGGAATTGTAAAGGTGAGAAGCTTTGTATGCTGAACGGGGTAAATGGCATTTTGGCGGTTAAGACCTTCAGCATGTCCTCTAATGACACTTGGATTCGGTACTACTCGACGAATGTAAAGTGCAATATCTTCCACATGAATTCTAAATTGTCAACTTTAGCAAATGCATTCAGCGCAAATTCAGGCTTATTCAATGTCAGCTTGAGTCGCATGCTGGTATTACAGAGTAAAAACTTTGACTGTCTAAAGAAGTCTAAATTCAGCGGACCATATAGTTGACATACTTTACTATCTTTAATCATAGCAGATCGCTTTACAAAGCCACTGTTTGTTTCAACATCAAATTTTCCTGCTTCATCTCTATACCATCCCATGGCTTCCATATGACTTTTTGTGCTGCTGGATGAAACTGTGATACATGATTGAAATATGATTTATAGGGATAATCGCTTTGACCACCTTCCACCTGCTGCTCTCCAATCGTTAGAGAAACATCGCGAAGTAATGTAGTCAATGGTAAATTGTTCAGTCCAACTTTATGTGTATCGTCAATAGCAGTTCCATCTGCTTGCTGAATTCTAAACCTCAAATCAACCATCGCATAACTCAAATCTATGTAGTCATCACTACCACCAGGAATAACAAATTCAATGGGGCCAGCATTCTCAGCTGTTCGAGGATGATAATCTACAATACTTGAACTAAGAATATCTGTCTGTATGGCTTGTTGATCAAACAAACAAAAACCGGAAGTTTTACACTCCATGATTAGAAGTTATAGCAGCGTCGTCGTTTAGTGCCTGATGAATGATTAGAGCCTCTGCGACGTTTGCGTGAATGCCTTTTGACTGAAGATCGCACCTTACCAGCTCCGCGATGTTTCCTCCTTCCTTTTTTCATTCGTTTAGGTGATTTCTTTCCTTGAGTAACACCAGCAAAGGTCTGCTTCAATGTTTTTAAACCGCGTTCCTTCCCACGATTCAACAAACTGCTCTTAAAACTTCTACCTCTGGAAAGATCACTAGCAACATCACCAGCAAAGCCAACGGCATTACTTAAAACATTTCGTTTTAAAGATCTACCGACATTGGATATGAGAGGTGCTACAACAGATTTCAGTGCACCAAGTATGCTACCTCCACGTTGGCGGCGAGCGCCGATGTAAATTTGTCCTCCACCACTTACATAGGAGGGTCGTGAATAAAATGAGGCAGTTGGATTCATAGCTCAAACCCTAAACATTGTTAGTTACAACTTTGCATGAATCACTGTCGATCACTTAGATGAAAGATGTCGGCACGACGCATCCAAGAGTTCATACTTGAAGGATAACCAGTCCATTTAACAAGACACCATTCTTCACCTTGCCGTTTTTTACACCGAATGATTTTCTCTACCAAATATGTTTCACTTTCAGTGACTACCTCAATCTCATCGCGGTAAAAGCTACCCTCAATTTCTTCATTATCGTAATCTTTCAACTTGTAGGTGGTCGGAGAGTCTTTTTGATTAATCCTTGATACTGTAAATACCTCCTCTGTCCAATTCGGAAGGTACCCTTTAGCAAAAACACTTTTCACTTTTGAGATACGAACTTTATCATTAATTTTCACATCACTTTTCACATGAGTGCGTTTACGTTGGAATGATTCGCGCACTTTATCTACATTGTCAGCATTTACATCTACTGGTCTGAGTCCAATAGAACGATGGATAGAGTGATTGTAGGCATGGAGTGTATCTTGTAGAACCTTTGTCCAATTTTGTGTCAAGTTGGCAGTAAAATGTCGCCACAAGCGATTTTTTAATGTGCGATTAAAACGTTCAACGAGTGCAGCTTTATAAGCACTCTTTACACTAAACAACTCAATGTCATGCCTCTCAAATAATCTTCTCACATGCTGATTTTCAAACTCTTTTCCTTGATCACTCTGAATTCTTTTTGGAATCCGACCTTCTCGAAAAATTGTTTGGAATGCTTTTGCTACTCCTTTCCCTTCTTTAGTTTTTAAAGGTTGAGCCCATGCATAACGCGAGAAAATATCAATGACGGTTAAAATAAAATTATTGCCCGAGTTATGTTTTGAAATGGAGGCGACATCACACAAATCTGCTTGCCACTGTTCATCGATGTCATGAACAATATAATGGCGGGTGCGGTACTTCTTTTTCGCTTGTTTGTGGAGTGTATAGGTAGCCTGACCCTTTAACCATCGTTTCACTTGTGATTGTGGAAGACCACTCGCTTTTGATAATTTCTTGATAGATGCAAATCCTGCTGGATGTTTTACATCATAATAGATTGACTTCAAACGTTCAGTCGATGACGACTGACTCTTTTTCCTCCTTCTCATCTTTTTGTTTTCTTGCCTTCCTACATTTACAACAACTGCAGCATTTAGCTTTAGCGGTATTGCGATCGTGTTCACATTGCTTAGGGGTTTCATTGTGAGAGCTGGCGCAGCAAGTGCAAGTGACAACGACATTCACCTCTGGCGGCTCATTACATGGTAAGCAACACATCTGCTTCATATTAATAGTCTGAGAACATGTATTTCCTGGGAGGAGCTGTTTTACGTTTTCCTTTTACTAGTTTTAGTGGTGATGTAGATCTACGTCGAGTTCTTCCTCTTGTTTGCTTAGTGAGTGTGAGAGGGGATGTAGCAGGTGACGTCTTAAACCAATTTGTTGGCATTTTCATCGTCTGAAGCATTGGAGCAGTAGCCACTGTTGAATCAAGTTCTTTCAATGTCTCATTATTCAAAGCAAATTTTGGTACATTATGCTTTTTCAATAGTTTAAGAAAGTATGACCAACCAGGTGGAACATAGCCCTGACGGCGCTTTCTACGTGTCGCATACTGAATCAAGTCTTCATAACGTGAAGCATCAATCACTTTATTTTCATCTGTAATGATTTCTCCTCTATCATTTACATTGAGATGGGGTTCAATACTGTTGAAAAGAGATATGGCATGTGCGCGAGATGCTAAAGGTGTAGCAGTCGATACAGAGTCACGCATCTTATTCTTCAAGTTTTTTAATTGTTCAACAGTTTCCGATTGTAATAATACAGCACGATGTGGATCTTTGATGTGAACATTTTGCTGATAATCTATTTCTTTCCTATACATTTGATTTGCAAGAGGTTGCTTTACTTGCTGCATGGCAGTCAATTGTACATATTCATCCTGAGGAATAACAATCATGCGAGAATAAGAACTCATAGTTTGTAGATAATCATGGGAGTTTTCAAAATATCACTTCGAAATCTAAATTCTTCCGGACAATCTTGCGTAAAGTCAATGAATAAGTAACCGTATGGTTTTTCAGTGGCTGCTTGAAAAATTTCAATTAAGGCTTTTGATCCTCTGGGTGCAACTTGTCGCGCTAAAATTTCAAATTGACTTTTATCTCACGGATTCTTGAAAATAGCATAATAGTGTGTATTCAGGTTTCGTGTACGAGCTTCTTTTCCATCAGGAAACAAATTTTGTGTGATATAGATGATAAAGCACCTTTTATGATGTGCTGCGCGGGTGAACATATCTGTAACATCTTTTGAATTCTTACTTTCTTTTAATAAATCATCCAATACAACAACATCATTAGACTGAAGTTTATCCACTGGAATAATTCCTTCATGTCGAATAAAGTTGCGACTTTGCAATTCCTGAAACAGCGACGGTTGATAAATGCCATAACACCAAATCACTCGATTGATAGGTTCCTTAAACAACTCCCTTCTTTTATCCAATAAATTCAGCGTGAAAACAGTTTTACCTGCATGAGATGGACCTGATACAGTCAGAACTTTATCACATTGAAGTCTGAAATCTATTTTAATACTTTGAGATTCAACATTTGCATAATTAACGCTTAGAGCCAAAGATATTACCCAATAGGTTACCCACGACAGGAGCTAGCATCGGAAGTATTGCTGAAAGGAAACCGCCCTTTTGTGTTAGAGTTTTCCTCTTTTTTTGAAGGGTGACTTTAGGATTGGAGATGAAACGCAATTTTGTGACATATCGCTTAAGTAACTTTCGTTGTTTTGGTGCTAATTTCTTCGTCCTCAACTTCCTGACATGAAAAATAATTTCACGAATGAATTTATCGTTAGCATGTCGTATAGCATTGTATCGCTGATTTGCTTTCATTCGTCGGAGAGCTTGAATGGCTGAAGAAAACTTTTGACTTTTACGTTTCGTCATTTTACGTTTCGCCATTTTCCGTGTTAGACTTTGCTAAAACCTATCTTTACCACATTTGCATAGGTACTAACTATTGCGACATAAGTGACACTCGAAATGAGCAATATCACAGTGGTTACATTTGCAAATTTGAATGCAATTACGTATGAAACAGCGTTGACAAAAAGCATGCTTACATCTCTTGAAGATGCGCTTTTCATTTCGATCCTTTCGCTTACATACATCGCAACACATAGTTTCACCGTTACTGATGTCTATAGCAAGTCTTTTTGAAGATATGAATTTGCTAGCCTTTTCTAAATAAAAGACGCATGTATAGAAGGAATATACTTCGAGAGTGAGCAGACATAGCTCGAAAACCAGTTGTGCTACAATCAAGTACCACTGCATTTTCAATTTTTCTTTATGGAAAGTTGAATGTGAATATCTGAAATCGCTTCAATCACTAGACTGCTACCATGATGGTTAAATGCGTTAAGACGTTCAGCAATTTTTATCATATGTCTTTTAAAAAATTCTTCGGGATGATCTACCACTTCCATTGAATAAGAAGCAAAATGGAAAGAGCGACTTTCCACCTCTTCCTTTCCAAAATGACTAAACTTAATTTTCGCAACTAATCGCGCCATGACAATGCTATCAGAGAATGTATTCATTAACTCTAGAAATAGAGTGCTAGCGTCATCGACCACTGCTTCGATGTCGGTCTCATCTTTATGAAAATTTATCACATAATCTTGAACAGCTCCTTTTAAACTTTGCCTATGAAAATGTAATGTTCCGCAGTCGTTTGAGAAAGACATGATCGCCCCTTATCTAACCCATCCGTTGCATGAAAACAACAACTCTTCTCATTCTAACATTTATTGAATCACTATAACAAGCATGCATTATAAATCAATGGTTTGAAAGAGATAAAATAGATACAGCTGGTAACTATCATACAGCGAGCAATGATAACCATACAGGACTTTGGCAGTGTTGAGATAAGGAGGAAAGAAACATTGGTTATGAACGTAGCTACTACAACGAACAGACAAAATAGGAACACACAAATCCTTAAAAAGTTACGTGACTTCATGGTAGTGTTGATTCACTCTACTATCCCAAGGTGGGAGCAAAATATCATCAATGATTAGATTGGGAAATACTTTCCTCTCCTTACCAGGATTATTACAAAAGATGCGTATAACATTGAAAGCAGCTAACCATCGTTTAAAGTCAATAAGAAGAGCACTCTCACAAGAAAAGCCATAGTCTTGCAAATATTTCAGATTAAGTCCATGAATGTGTTTTCTCGCCCATTGATCAACATTGGGATCGCAGTTGGCATGTTGATGATAGACACTAACAATCTGATATGACCAATTGTTCATAGCAATAGCACTGAGCTCCTGTACAGGTTCACCCTCACAATCCATAAAAATGATGATAGAAGCCTAAAACGGAAATTACACATCTAAGGAAACGTTCTATAACATATTACAAAATGAAGAATTACATCCATGCTTTTCACGACAAAATACACAAATGATATGATGGCAACGAAGAAGTAAAATGTATCTAATAAGACCACGTCTACGACACTCAAAGCACATAATCGATTTGTCATAGGGTAGAGTTAGGAAAGGACTAGTAATTCTCCTTCTTTGATTTGCGTTTTGATGCAGCATTCTTCTCCGACTTGCGCTTCGTACCACTGCTGTTAAGGATTTGATCTATTATGTCGTCCACGTTGGGTGGTTTTGGAATATATAGGATGGATTCCATATGCATGGAGAGAGAGGCTATTTTATTATCCTTGTGTCGACCATAATATAGCCCATTCACTTTGAAAAGGATATCCCAAGTACCTTCTCCGAGCTCATCACATCTGATGGGTATTGAATGATCTCCCTCCTTCTTATAGTAAGTGCACCAATGTGATACTGGTAGGCAAATGTGATTACCATCCCAAATCTTTCTATAGGGAGTATCCTTGTCATCTCTCGCCTTCCACTCTTGAGCAAGAGGAGTAGGAATGTCCATATTTAATTTCACGTACTCCTCAATAATATCAAGTTGGTGGCGAATGTACGGACTCACGGGATCAGTATGTAGTCCCCATACTGATTGCGCATTATCTTGACATCCGTGGAAGGGAGCATTCCCGTTTGGAGTACTACGCTATGATCGTCATAACGCAAGACTTGTTTAAATTTAAGCTGTAGCGGTGTAGGATTATGTACTTTGGTTGTTTCTTCCACTGGCCTCAGTTGTAGATGATCTGATCGTAGCGAACCTTGTAACGTTTGACCGCCATTTTGTCCTACTAGTGCAGCAGATGGAGTAGATGCCTGAAAATGAAAAAGATTGTATTAAGTTTACGTTCAAGGGAGGAGAGGGGGGAAAGTAGCGACTTACCATTTTAGTTGGATAATAGAATAGGGAACTAGAGAGAGAGAAAATGTGCGTCCGTCACTCGTGTGATTCAACGATGGAATGATTCTCACTGTGGAAGGCTCGCTATCTACATAGAAATGCTTGATTCTCATTGGATGATGATCCTCATTGGACACTAACATCAAGCTGATTCCAAATCCGAAATCCGTTTTCCCATCCGATGCTTCGTTTTGAAGCTACAGCCCAAAACGTCCAAAATTCTAACTCTGTCGTTTTTCGTCAATCTCCCAAAATCTTAAATGGCGTCTCACATCTAAACGAAGACAGATATGAACAAGGCGTTTCTTTCACTGAATTTGTCTCACTCTTAGCTTTCAAACGAGCTATTGCACGACAAAATCCGTCCACTGGAAGCCAAGATCGAAGTTAGCTCTCCCGACGGGGGGGACGTCAGCGAAAATTTTTTCTCTCCGATTGCTTTCAAATTCACCATACCGATGCAGAATTTCACGCTGAATCCGAATCTGGCCTCCGTTTTCCCATCCGATGCTTCGTTTTGGCGCTACAGCCCAAAACGTCCAAAATTCTAACTCTGTCGTTTTTTCGAAAAATGTTGAAAATTTTTTCTCTCCGATTGACTTGAAACTCACCATGTTGATACAGAATTTGACGCTGATTCCAAATCTGAAATCCGTTTTCCCATCCGATGCTTCGTTTTGAAGCTACAGCCCAAAACGTCCAAAATTCTAACTCTGTCGTTTTTCGCCAATCTCCCAAAATCTTAAATGGCATCTCACATCTAAACGAAGACAGATATGAACAAGCCGCTTCTTTCACTGAATTTGTCTCACTCTTAGCTTTCAAACGAGCTATGGCACAACTAAATCCGTCCACTGGAAGCCAAAATCGAAGCGAGCTGTCCAGAGGGGGGGGGACGTCAGCGAAAATTTTTTCTCTCCGATTGCGTTCAAATTCACCATACCGATGCAGAATTTCACGCTGAATCCGAATCTGGCCTCCGTTTTCCCATCCGATGCTTCGTTTTGGCGCTACAGACCAATACGTCCCAAATTCTAACTCTGTCGTTTTTCGAAAAATGTTGAAAATTTTTTCTCGCCGATTGACTTGAAACTCACCATACAGATAGAGAATTTCACGCTGATTCCAAATCCGAAATCCGTTTTCCCATCCGATGCTTCGTTTTGAAGCTACAGCCCAAAACGTCCCAAATTCTAACTCTGTCGTTTTTCGCCAATCTCCCAAAATCTTAAATGGCATCTCACATCTAAACGAAGACAGATATGAACAAGCCGATTCTTTCACTGAATTTGTCTCACTCTTAGCTTTCAAACGAGCTATGGCACGACAAAATCCGTCCACTGGAAGCCAAGATCGAAGCTAGCTCTCCCGACGGGGGGGGACGTCAGCGAAAATTTTTTCTCTCCGATTGCTTTCAAATTCACCATACCGATGCAGAATTTCATCGCAACACATAGTTTCACCGTTACTTATGTCTATAGCAAGTCTTTTTGAAGATATGAATTTGCTAGCCTTTTCTAAATAAAAGACGCATGTACAGAAGGAATATACTTCGAGAGTGAGCAGACATAGCTCGAAAACCAGTTGTGCTACAATCAAGTACCACTGCATTTTCAATTTTTCTTTATGGAAAGTTGAATGTGAATATCTGAAATCGCTTCAATCACTAGACTGCTACCATGATGGTTAAATGCGTTAAGACGTTCAGCAATTTTTATCATATGTCTTTTAAAAAATTCTTCGGGATGATCTACCACTTCCATTGAATAAGAAGCAAAATGGAAAGAGCGACTTTCCACCTCTTCCTTTCCAAAATGACTAAACTTAATTTTCGCTACTAATCGCGCCATGACAATGCTATCAGAGAATGTATTCATTAACTCTAGAAATAGAGTGCTAGCGTCATCGACCACTGCTTCGATGTCGGTCTCATCTTTATGAAAATTTATCACATAATCTTGAACAGCTCCTTTTAAACTTTGCCTATGAAAATGTAATGTTCCGCAGTCGTTTGAGAAAGACATGATCGCCCCTTATCTAACCCATCCGTTGCATGAAAACAACAACTCTTCTCATTCTAACATTTATTGAATCACTATAACAAGCATGCATTATAAATCAATGGTTTGAAAGAGATAAAATAGATACAGCTGGTAACTATCATACAGCGAGCAATGATAACCATACAGGACTTTGGCAGTGTTGAGATAAGGAGGAAAGAAACATTGGTTATGAACGTAGCTACTACAACGAACAGACAAAATAGGAACACACAAATCCTTAAAACGTTTCGTGACTTCATGGTAGTGTTGATTCACTCTACTATCCCAAGGTGGGAGCAAAATATCATCAATGATTAGATTGGGAAATACTTTCCTCTCCTTACCAGGATTATTACAAAAGATGCGTATAACATTGAAAGCAGCTAACCATCGTTTAAAGTCAATAAGAAGAGCACTCTCACAAGAAAAGCCATAGTCTTGCAAATATTTCAGATTAAGTCCATGAATGTGTTTTCTCGCCCATTGATCAACATTGGGATCGCAGTTGGCATGTTGATGATAGACACTAACAATCTGATATGACCAATTGTTCATAGCAATAGCACTGAGCTCCTGTACAGGTTCACCCTCACAATCCATAAAAATGATGATAGAAGCCTAAAACGGAAATTACACATCTAAGGAAACGTTCTATAACATATTACAAAATGAAGAATTACATCCATGCTTTTCACGACAAAATACACAAATGATATGATGGCAACGAAGAAGTAAAATGTATCTAATAAGACCACGTCTACGACACTCAAAGCACATAATCAATTTGTCATAGGGTAGAGTTAGGAAAGGACTAGTAATTCTCCTTCTTTGATTTGCGTTTTGATGCAGCATTCTTCTCCGACTTGCGCTTCGTACCACTGCTGTTAAGGATTTGATCTATTATGTCGTCCACGTTGGGTGGTTTTGGAATATATAGGATGGATTCCATATGCATGGAGAGAGAGGCTATTTTATTATCCTTGTGTCGACCATAATATAGCCCATTCACTTTGAAAAGGATATCCCAAGTACCTTCTCCGAGCTCATCACATCTGATGGGTATTGAATGATCTCCCTCCTTCTTATAGTAAGTGCACCAATGTGATACTGGTAGGCAAATGTGATTACCATCCCAAATCTTTCTATAGGGAGTATCCTTGTCATCTCTCGCCTTCCACTCTTGAGCAAGAGGAGTAGGAATGTCCATATTTAATTTCACGTACTCCTCAATAATATCAAGTTGGTGGCGAATGTACGGACTCACGGGGATCAGTATGTAGTCCCCATACTGATTGCGCATTATCTTGACATCCGTGGAAGGGAGCATTCCCGTTTGGAGTACTACGCTATGATCGTCATAACGCAAGACTTGTTTAAATTTAAGCTGTAGCGGTGTAGGATTATGTACTTTGGTTGTTTCTTCCACTGGCCTCAGTTGTAGATGATCTGATCGTAGCGAACCTTGTAACGTTTGACCGCCATTTTGTCCTACTAGTGCAGCAGATGGAGTAGATGCCTGAAAATGAAAAAGATTGTATTAAGTTTACGTTCAAGGGAGGAGAGGGAGGAAAGTAGCGACTTACCATTTTAGTTGGATAATAGAATAGGGAACTAGAGAGAGAGAAAATGTGCGTCCGTCACTCGTGTGATTCAACGATGGAATGATTCTCACTGTGGAAGGCTCGCTATCTACATAGAAATGCTTGATTATCATTGGATGATGATCCTCATTGGACAATAACATCAAGCTGATTCCAAATCCGAAATCCGTTTTCCCATCCGATGCTTCATTTTGAAGCTACAGCCCAAAACGTCCAAAATTCTAACTCTGTCGTTTTTCGTCAATCTCCCAAAATCTTAAATGGCGTCTCACATCTAAACGAAGACAGATATGAACAAGTCGCTTCTTTCACTGAATTTGTCTCACTCTTAGCTTTCAAACGAGCTATGGCACAACTAAATCCGTCCACTGGAAGCCAAGATCGAAGCTAGCTCTCCCGACGGGGGGGACGTCAGCGAAAATTTTTTCTCTCGGATTGCTTTCAAATTCACCATACCGATGCAGAATTTCACGCTGAATCCGAATCTGGCCTCCGTTTTCCAATCCGATGCTTCGTTTTGGCGCTACAGCCCAAAACGTCCCAAATTCTAACTCTGTCGTTTTTCGAAAAATGTTGAAAATTTTTTCTCTCCGATTGACTTGAAACTCACCATGTTGATAGAGAATTTGACGCTGATTCCAAATCTGAAATCCGTTTTCCCATCCGATGCTTCATTTTGAAGCTACAGCCCAAAACGTCCAAAATTCTAACTCTGTCGTTTTTCGTCAATCTCCCAAAATCTTAAATGGCGTCTCACATCTAAACGAAGACAGATATGAACAAGGCGTTTCTTTCACTGAATTTGTCTCACTCTTAGCTTTCAAACGAGCTATTGCACGACAAAATCCGTCCACTGGAAGCCAAGATCGAAGCTAGCTCTACCGACGGGGGGGGGACGTCAGCGAAAATTTTTTCTCTCCGATTGCTTTCAAATTCACCATACCGATGCAGAATTTCATCGCAACACATAGTTTCACCGTTACTTATGTCTATAGCAAGTCTTTTTGAAGATATGAATTTGCTAGCCTTTTCTAAATAAAAGACGCATGTACAGAAGGAATATACTTCGAGAGTGAGCAGACATAGCTCGAAAACCAGTTGTGCTACAATCAAGTACCACTGCATTTTCAATTTTTCTTTATGGAAAGTTGAATGTGAATATCTGAAATCGCTTCAATCACTAGACTGCTACCATGATGGTTAAATGCGTTAAGACGTTCAGCAATTTTTATCATATGTCTTTTAAAAAATTCTTCGGGATGATCTACCACTTCCATTGAATAAGAAGCAAAATGGAAAGAGCGACTTTCCACCTCTTCCTTTCCAAAATGACTAAACTTAATTTTCGCTACTAATCGCGCCATGACAATGCTATCAGAGAATGTATTCATTAACTCTAGAAATAGAGTGCTAGCGTCATCGACCACTGCTTCGATGTCGGTCTCATCTTTATGAAAATTTATCACATAATCTTGAACAGCTCCTTTTAAACTTTGCCTATGAAAATGTAATGTTCCGCAGTCGTTTGAGAAAGACATGATCGCCCCTTATCTAACCCATCCGTTGCATGAAAACAACAACTCTTCTCATTCTAACATTTATTGAATCACTATAACAAGCATGCATTATAAATCAATGGTTTGAAAGAGATAAAATAGATACAGCTGGTAACTATCATACAGCGAGCAATGATAACCATACAGGACTTTGGCAGTGTTGAGATAAGGAGGAAAGAAACATTGGTTATGAACGTAGCTACTACAACGAACAGACAAAATAGGAACACACAAATCCTTAAAACGTTTCGTGACTTCATGGTAGTGTTGATTCACTCTACTATCCCAAGGTGGGAGCAAAATATCATCAATGATTAGATTGGGAAATACTTTCCTCTCCTTACCAGGATTATTACAAAAGATGCGTATAACATTGAAAGCAGCTAACCATCGTTTAAAGTCAATAAGAAGAGCACTCTCACAAGAAAAGCCATAGTCTTGCAAATATTTCAGATTAAGTCCATGAATGTGTTTTCTCGCCCATTGATCAACATTGGGATCGCAGTTGGCATGTTGATGATAGACACTAACAATCTGATATGACCAATTGTTCATAGCAATAGCACTGAGCTCCTGTACAGGTTCACCCTCACAATCCATAAAAATGATGATAGAAGCCTAAAACGGAAATTAAACATCTAAGGAAACGTTCTATAACATATTACAAAATGAAGAATTACATCCATGCTTTTCACGACAAAATACACAAATGATATGATGGCAACGAAGAAGTAAAATGTATCTAATAAGACCACGTCTACGACACTCAAAGCACATAATCGATTTGTCATAGGGTAGAGTTAGGAAAGGACTAGTAATTCTCCTTCTTTGATTTGCGTTTTGATGCAGCATTCTTCTCCGACTTGCGCTTCGTACCACTGCTGTTAAGGATTTGATCTATTATGTCGTCCACGTTGGGTGGTTTTGGAATATATAGGATGGATTCCATATGCATGGAGAGAGAGGCTATTTTATTATCCTTGTGTCGACCATAATATAGCCCATTCACTTTGAAAAGGATATCCCAAGTACCTTCTCCGAGCTCATCACATCTGATGGGTATTGAATGATCTCCCTCCTTCTTATAGTAAGTGCACCAATGTGATACTGGTAGGCAAATGTGATTACCATCCCAAATCTTTCTATAGGGAGTATCCTTGTCATCTCTTGCCTTCCACTCTTGAGCAAGAGGAGTAGGAATGTCCATATTTAATTTCACGTACTCCTCAATAATATCAAGTTGGTGGCGAATGTACGGACTCACGGGGATCAGTATGTAGTCCCATACTGATTGCGCATTATCTTGACATCCGTGGAAGGGAGCATTCCCGTTTGGAGTACTACGCTATGATCGTCATAACGCAAGACTTGTTTAAATTTAAGCTGTAGCGGTGTAGGATTATGTACTTTGGTTGTTTCTTCCACTGGCCTCAGTTGTAGATGATCTGATCGTAGCGAACCTTGTAACGTTTGACCGCCATTTTGTCCTACTAGTGCAGCAGATGGAGTAGATGCCTGAAAATGAAAAAGATTGTATTAAGTTTACGTTCAAGGGAGGAGAGGGAGGAAAGTAGCGACTTACCATTTTAGTTGGATAATAGAATAGGGAACTAGAGAGAGAGAAAATGTGCGTCCGTCACTCGTGTGATTCAACGATGGAATGATTCTCACTGTGGAAGGCTCGCTATCTACATGGAAATGCTTGATTCTCATTGGATGATGATCCTCATTGGACAATAACATCAAGCTGATTCCAAATCCAAAATCCGTTTTCCCATCCGATGCTTCGTTTTGAAGCTACAGCCCAAAACGTCCAAAATTCTAACTCTGTCGTTTTTCGTCAATCTCCCAAAATCTTAAATGGCGTCTCACATCTAAACGAAGACAGATATGAACAAGGCGTTTCTTTCACTGAATTTGTCTCACATTTAGCTTTCAAACGAGCTATTGCACGACAAAATCCGTCCACTGGAAGCCAAGATCGAAGCTAGCTCTCCCGACGGGGGGGACGTCAGCGAAAATTTTTTCTCTCCGATTGCTTTCAAATTCACCATACCGATGCAGAATTTCACGCTGAATCCGAATCTGGCCTCCGTTTTCCAATCCGATGCTTCGTTTTGGCGCTACAGACCAAAACGTCCCAAATTCTAACTGTCGTTTTTCGAAAAATGTTGAAAATTTTTTCTCGCCGATTGACTTGAAACTCACCATGTTGATAGAGAATTTCACGCTGATTCCAAATCTGAAATCCGTTTTCCCATCCGATGCTTCATTTTGAAGCTACAGCCCAAAACGTCCAAAATTCTAACTCTGTCGTTTTTCGTCAATCTCCCAAAATCTTAAATGGCGTCTCACATCTAAACGAAGACAGATATGAACAAGGCGTTTCTTTCACTGAATTTGTCTCACTCTTAGCTTTCAAACGAGCTATTGCACGACAAAATCCGTCCACTGGAAGCCAAGATCGAAGTTAGCTCTCCCGACGGGGGGAGACGTCAGCGAAAATTTTTTCTCTCCGATTGCTTTCAAATTCACCATACCGATGCAGAATTTCACGCTGAATCCGAATCTGGCCTCCGTTTTCCCATCCGATGCTTCGTTTTGGCGCTACAGACCAATACGTCCCAAATTCTAACTCTGTCGTTTTTCGAAAAATGTTGAAAATTTTTTCTCGCCGATTGACTTGAAACTCACCATGTTGATACGGAATTTCACGCTGATTCCAAATCTGAAATCCGTTTTCCCATCCGATGCTTCATTTTGAAGCTACAGCCCAAAACGTCCAAAATTCTAACTCTGTCGTTTTTCGTCAATCTCCCAAAATCTTAAATGGCGTCTCACATCTAAACGAAGACAGATATGAACAAGGCGTTTCTTTCACTGAATTTGTCTCACTCTTAGCTTTCAAACGAGCTATTGCACGACAAAATCCGTCCACTGGAAGCCAAGATCGAAGCTAGCTCTACCGACGGGGGGGGACGTCAGCGAAAATTTTTTCTCTCCGATTGCTTTCAAATTCACCATACCGATGCAGAATTTCATCGCAACACATAGTTTCACCGTTACTTATGTCTATAGCAAGTCTTTTTGAAGATATGAATTTGCTAGCCTTTTCTAAATAAAAGACGCATGTACAGAAGGAATATACTTCGAGAGTGAGCAGACATAGCTCGAAAACCAGTTGTGCTACAATCAAGTACCACTGCATTTTCAATTTTTCTTTATGGAAAGTTGAATGTGAATATCTGAAATCGCTTCAATCACTAGACTGCTACCATGATGGTTAAATGCGTTAAGACGTTCAGCAATTTTTATCATATGTCTTTTAAAAAATTCTTCGGGATGATCTACCACTTCCATTGAATAAGAAGCAAAATGGAAAGAGCGACTTTCCACCTCTTCCTTTCCAAAATGACTAAACTTAATTTTCGCTACTAATCGCGCCATGACAATGCTATCAGAGAATGTATTCATTAACTCTAGAAATAGAGTGCTAGCGTCATCGACCACTGCTTCGATGTCGGTCTCATCTTTATGAAAATTTATCACATAATCTTGAACAGCTCCTTTTAAACTTTGCCTATGAAAATGTAATGTTCCGCAGTCGTTTGAGAAAGACATGATCGCCCCTTATCTAACCCATCCGTTGCATGAAAACAACAACTCTTCTCATTCTAACATTTATTGAATCACTATAACAAGCATGCATTATAAATCAATGGTTTGAAAGAGATAAAATAGATACAGCTGGTAACTATCATACAGCGAGCAATGATAACCATACAGGACTTTGGCAGTGTTGAGATAAGGAGGAAAGAAACATTGGTTATGAACGTAGCTACTACAACGAACAGACAAAATAGGAACACACAAATCCTTAAAACGTTTCGTGACTTCATGGTAGTGTTGATTCACTCTACTATCCCAAGGTGGGAGCAAAATATCATCAATGATTAGATTGGGAAATACTTTCCTCTCCTTACCAGGATTATTACAAAAGATGCGTATAACATTGAAAGCAGCTAACCATCGTTTAAAGTCAATAAGAAGAGCACTCTCACAAGAAAAGCCATAGTCTTGCAAATATTTCAGATTAAGTCCATGAATGTGTTTTCTCGCCCATTGATCAACATTGGGATCGCAGTTGGCATGTTGATGATAGACACTAACAATCTGATATGACCAATTGTTCATAGCAATAGCACTGAGCTCCTGTACAGGTTCACCCTCACAATCCATAAAAATGATGATAGAAGCCTAAAACGGAAATTACACATCTAAGGAAACGTTCTATAACATATTACAAAATGAAGAATTACATCCATGCTTTTCACGACAAAATACACAAATGATATGATGGCAACGAAGAAGTAAAATGTATCTAATAAGACCACGTCTACGACACTCAAAGCACATAATCGATTTGTCATAGGGTAGAGTTAGGAAAGGACTAGTAATTCTCCTTCTTTGATTTGCGTTTTGATGCAGCATTCTTCTCCGACTTGCGCTTCGTACCACTGCTGTTAAGGATTTGATCTATTATGTCGTCCACGTTGGGTGGTTTTGGAATATATAGGATGGATTCCATATGCATGGAGAGAGAGGCTATTTTATTATCCTTGTGTCGACCATAATATAGCCCATTCACTTTGAAAAGGATATCCCAAGTACCTTCTCCGAGCTCATCACATCTGATGGGTATTGAATGATCTCCCTCCTTCTTATAGTAAGTGCACCAATGTGATACTGGTAGGCAAATGTGATTACCATCCCAAATCTTTCTATAGGGAGTATCCTTGTCATCTCTTGCCTTCCACTCTTGAGCAAGAGGAGTAGGAATGTCCATATTTAATTTCACGTACTCCTCAATAATATCAAGTTGGTGGCGAATGTACGGACTCACGGGGATCAGTATGTAGTCCCCATACTGATTGCGCATTATCTTGACATCCGTGGAAGGGAGCATTCCCGTTTGGAGTACTACGCTATGATCGTCATAACGCAAGACTTGCTTAAATTTAAGCTGTAGCGGTGTAGGATTATGTACTTTGGTTGTTTCTTCCACTGGCCTCAGTTGTAGATGATCTGATCGTAGCGAACCTTGTAACGTTTGACCGCCATTTTGTCCTACTAGTGCAGCAGATGGAGTAGATGCCTGAAAATGAAAAAGATTGTATTAAGTTTACGTTCAAGGGAGGAGAGGGAGGAAAGTAGCGACTTACCATTTTAGTTGGATAATAGAATAGGGAACTAGAGAGAGAGAAAATGTGCGTCCGTCACTCGTGTGATTCAACGATGGAATGATTCTCACTGTGGAAGGCTCGCTATCTACATAGAAATGCTTGATTCTCATTGGATGATGATCCTCATTGGACAATAACATCAAGCTGATTCCAAATCCAAAATCCGTTTTCCCATCCGATGCTTCGTTTTGAAGCTACAGCCCAAAACGTCCAAAATTCTAACTCTGTCGTTTTTCGTCAATCTCCCAAAATCTTAAATGGCGTCTCACATCTAAACGAAGACAGATATGAACAAGGCGTTTCTTTCACTGAATTTGTCTCACTCTTAGCTTTCAAACGAGCTATTGCACGACAAAATCCGTCCACTGGAAGCCAAGATCGAAGCTAGCTCTCCCGACGGGGGGGACGTCAGCGAAAATTTTTTCTCTCCGATTGCTTTCAAATTCACCATACCGATGCAGAATTTCACGCTGAATCCGAATCTGGCCTCCGTTTTCCCATCCGATGCTTCGTTTTGGCGCTACAGACCAAAACGTCCCAAATTCTAACTCTGTCGTTTTTCGAAAAATGTTGAAAATTTTTTCTCGCCGATTGACTTGAAACTCACCATGTTGATAGAGAATTTCACGCTGATTCCAAATCTGAAATCCGTTTTCCCATCCGATGCTTCATTTTGAAGCTACAGCCCAAAACGTCCAAAATTCTAACTCTGTCGTTTTTCGTCAATCTCCCAAAATCTTAAATGGCGTCTCACATCTAAACGAAGACAGATATGAACAAGGCGTTTCTTTCACTGAATTTGTCTCACTCTTAGCTTTCAAACGAGCTATTGCACGACAAAATCCGTCCACTGGAAGCCAAGATCGAAGTTAGCTCTCCCGACGGGGGGGGGACGTCAGCGAAAATTTTTTCTCTCCGATTGCTTTCAAATTCACCATACCGATGCAGAATTTCACGCTGAATCCGAATCTGGCCTCCGTTTTCCCATCCGATGCTTCGTTTTGGCGCTACAGACCAATACGTCCCAAATTCTAACTCTGTCGTTTTTCGAAAAATGTTGAAAATTTTTTCTCGCCGATTGACTTGAAACTCACCATGTTGATAGAGAATTTCACGCTGATTCCAAATCTGAAATCCGTTTTCCCATCCGATGCTTCGTTTTGAAGCTACAGCCCAAAACGTCCCAAATTCTAACTCTGTCGTTTTTCGCCAATCTCCCAAAATCTTAAATGGCGTCTCACATCTAAACGAAGACAGATATGAACAAGGCGTTTCTTTCACTGAATTTGTCTCACTCTTAGCTTTCAAACGAGCTATTGCACGACAAAATCCGTCCACTAGAAGCCAAGATCGAAGCTAGCTCTCCAGAGGGGGGGGACGTCAGCGAAAATTTTTTCTCTCCGATTGCTTTCAAATTCACCATACCGATGCAGAATTTCACGCTGAATCCGAATCTGGCCTCCGTTTTCCAATCCGATGCTTCGTTTTGGCGCTACAGACCAAAACGTGCCAAATTCTAACTCTGTCGTTTTTCGAAAAATGTTGAAATTTTTTTCTCGCCGATTGACTTGAAACTCACCATGTTGATAGAGAATTTCATGCTGATTCCAAATCTGAAATCCGTTTTCCAATCCGATGCTTCGTTTTGAAGCTACAGCCCAAAACGTCCAAAATTCTAACTCTGTCGTTTTTTGTCAATCTCCCAAAATCTTAAATGGCGTCTCACATCTAAACGAAGACAGATATGAACAAGGCGTTTCTTTCACTGAATTTGTCTCACTCTTAGCTTTCAAACGAGCTATTGCACGACAAAATCCGTCCACTGGAAGCCAAGATCGAAGCTAGCTCTCCCGACGGGGGGGGACGTCAGCGAAAATTTTTTCTCTCCGATTGCTTTCAAATTCACCATACCGATGCAGAATTTCACGCTGAATCCGAATCTGGCCTCCGTTTTCCCATCCGATGCTTCGTTTTGGCGCTACAGACCAAAACGTCCCAAATTCTAACTCTGTCGTTTTTCGAAAAATGTTGAAAATTTTTTCTCGCCGATTGACTTGAAACTCACCATGTTGATAGAGAATTTCACGCTGATTCCAAATCTGAAATCCGTTTTCCCATCCGATGCTTCATTTTGAAGCTACAGCCCAAAACGTCCAAAATTCTAACTCTGTCGTTTTTCGTCAATCTCCCAAAATCTTAAATGGCGTCTCACATCTAAACGAAGACAGATATGAACAAGGCGTTTCTTTCACTGAATTTGTCTCACTCTTAGCTTTCAAACGAGCTATTGCACGACAAAATCCGTCCACTGGAAGCCAAGATCGAAGTTAGCTCTCCCGACGGGGGGGGGGACGTCAGCGAAAATTTTTTCTCTCCGATTGCTTTCAAATTCACCATACCGATGCAGAATTTCACGCTGAATCCGAATCTGGCCTCCGTTTTCCCATCCGATGCTTCGTTTTGGCGCTACAGACCAATACGTCCCAAATTCTAACTCTGTCGTTTTTTCGAAAAATGTTGAAAATTTTTTCTCGCCGATTGACTTGAAACTCACCATGTTGATAGAGAATTTCACGCTGATTCCAAATCTGAAATCCGTTTTCCCATCCGATGCTTCGTTTTGAAGCTACAGCCCAAAACGTCCAAAATTCTAACTCTGTCGTTTTTCGCCAATCTCCCAAAATCTTAAATGGCGTCTCACATCTAAACGAAGACAGATATGAACAAGGCGTTTCTTTCACTGAATTTGTCTCACTCTTAGCTTTCAAACGAGCTATTGCACGACAAAATCCGTCCACTGGAAGCCAAGATCGAAGTTAGCTCTCCCGACGGGGGGGGGACGTCAGCGAAAATTTTTTCTCTCCGATTGCTTTCAAATTCACCATACCGATGCAGAATTTCACGCTGAATCCGAATCTGGCCTCCGTTTTCCAATCCGATGCTTCGTTTTGGCGCTACAGACCAAAACGTGCCAAATTCTAACTCTGTCGTTTTTCGAAAAATGTTGAAATTTTTTTCTCGCCGATTGACTTGAAACTCACCATGTTGACAGAGAATTTCATGCTGATTCCAAATCTGAAATCCGTTTTCCAATCCGATGCTTCATTTTGAAGCTACAGCCCAAAACGTCCAAAATTCTAACTCTGTCGTTTTTTGTCAATCTCCCAAAATCTTAAATGGCGTCTCACATCTAAACGAAGACAGATATGAACAAGGCGTTTCTTTCACTGAATTTGTCTCACTCTTAGCTTTCAAACGAGCTATTGCACGACAAAATCCGTCCACTGGAAGCCAAGATCGAAGTTAGCTCTCCCGACGGGGGGGGGACGTCAGCGAAAATTTTTTCTCTCCGATTGCTTTCAAATTCACCATACCGATGCAGAATTTCACGCTGAATCCGAATCTGGCCTCCGTTTTCCCATCCGATGCTTCGTTTTGGCGCTACAGACCAATACGTCCCAAATTCTAACTCTGTCGTTTTTCGAAAAATGTTGAAAATTTTTTCTCGCCGATTGACTTGAAACTCACCATGTTGATAGAGAATTTGACGCTGATTCCAAATCTGAAATCCGTTTTCCCATCCGATGCTTCATTTTGAAGCTACAGCCCAAAACGTCCAAAATTCTAACTCTGTCGTTTTTCGCCAATCTCCCAAAATCTTAAATGGCGTCTCACATCTAAACGAAGACAGATATGAACAAGGCGTTTCTTTCACTGAATTTGTCTCACTCTTAGCTTTCAAACGAGCTATTGCACGACAAAATCCGTCCACTGGAAGCCAAGATCGAAGTTAGCTCTCCCGACGGGGGGGGGACGTCAGCGAAAATTTTTTCTCTCCGATTGCTTTCAAATTCACCATACCGATGCAGAATTTCACGCTGAATCCGAATCTGGCCTCCGTTTTCCAATCCGATGCTTCGTTTTGGCGCTACAGACCAATACGTCCCAAATTCTAACTCTGTCGTTTTTCGAAAAATGTTGAAAATTTTTTCTCGCCGATTGACTTGAAACTCACCATGTTGATAGAGAATTTCACGCTGATTCCAAATCTGAAATCCGTTTTCCCATCCGATGCTTCATTTTGAAGCTACAGCCCAAAACGTCCAAAATTCTAACTCTGTCGTTTTTTGTCAATCTCCCAAAATCTTAAATGGCGTCTCACATCTAAACGAAGACAGATATGAACAAGGCGTTTCTTTCACTGAATTTGTCTCACTCTTAGCTTTCAAACGAGCTATTGCACGACAAAATCCGTCCACTGGAAGCCAAGATCGAAGTTAGCTCTCCCGACGGGGGGGGGACGTCAGCGAAAATTTTTTCTCTCCGATTGCTTTCAAATTCACCATACCGATGCAGAATTTCACGCTGAATCCGAATCTGGCCTCCGTTTTCCCATCCGATGCTTCGTTTTGGCGCTACAGACCAATACGTCCCAAATTCTAACTCTGTCGTTTTTCGAAAAATGTTGAAAATTTTTTCTCGCCGATTGACTTGAAACTCACCATGTTGATAGAGAATTTCACGCTGATTCCAAATCTGAAATCCGTTTTCCCATCCGATGCTTCATTTTGAAGCTACAGCCCAAAACGTCCAAAATTCTAACTCTGTCGTTTTTCGCCAATCTCCCAAAATCTTAAATGGCGTCTCACATCTAAACGAAGACAGATATGAACAAGGCGTTTCTTTCACTGAATTTGTCTCACTCTTAGCTTTCAAACGAGCTATTGCACGACAAAATCCGTCCACTGGAAGCCAAGATCGAAGTTAGCTCTCCCGACGGGGGGGGGACGTCAGCGAAAATTTTTTCTCTCCGATTGCTTTCAAATTCACCATACCGATGCAGAATTTCACGCTGAATCCGAATCTGGCCTCCGTTTTCCAATCCGATGCTTCGTTTTGGCGCTACAGACCAATACGTCCCAAATTCTAACTCTGTCGTTTTTCGAAAAATGTTGAAAATTTTTTCTCGCCGATTGACTTGAAACTCACCATGTTGATAGAGAATTTCACGCTGATTCCAAATCTGAAATCCGTTTTCCCATCCGATGCTTCATTTTGAAGCTACAGCCCAAAACGTCCAAAATTCTAACTCTGTCATTTTTTGTCAATCTCCCAAAATCTTAAATGGCGTCTCACATCTAAACGAAGACAGATATGAACAAGGCGTTTCTTTCACTGAATTTGTCTCACATTTAGCTTTCAAACGAGCTATTGCACGACAAAATCCGTCCACTAGAAGCAAGGTTGGAAGGTCGGTGCCGAGGGTGGGGACGTCAGCGAAAATTTTTCTCTCCGATTTACTTGAAACTCACCATACCGATGCAGAATTTCACGCTGAATCCAAATCTGGCCTCCGTTTTCAGATCCGAGCACTGCTTCCACTCGAAACAGCCCATTTTCAACCCAACATTCAGCAGATTGCACGAAAAACATCACACACTATAGCCTCAAGTCAAAACCTGGCGGTCGCCCAAGTCTACCACGACACTCTGTCGTTTCAGAGGGGGGGGGACGTCAGCGAACCTTACGGACCCACTTGGCCGGCACACCACGACACTCTGTCGTTCCAGAGGGGGAGGGCGCCGGTCGAGTGTTCGCCGTTTTCTTACTACTCGCGTCATTTTGCAAAGTGGAGTAAAATTTCAAATAATGCATTCCCATGGGAACGAGATTCATACAAGTGTGACTATGTGCCAAATTTTCCTTTTGAACATGTGGATGAATACTTATGCCGCTCTCCAGCTCGCATGGATACCACAGGTAAGCCCCAGTTGTCTCATGGCAATCGTAATTGCAAAGAATACAGCAATGAGACTGATATTTTTCTACCTACCTACTTAAGTGATCTCATTGCTAAAGGTCAAAATTTTTGCATTCCACCTCTCTTAAATGACAACTTCATGGATGATGTTGAGCTTGCATTAGACAAACTAACTTTTAATCTTCGCTGGCGTAGCCAGATCGATGGCAGTGATGATGTGTTTATGTCTAACGCTTCAAATACACACAGTAGCACTGCTAGTATCAATATTCCATTCCATAAAAATAGAATTGAAATGCCAAAAACGATGCCTAACGACGAGGAGTTAAATCTTGCCCTTTTCAAAAAAGAGGTTATTAATGCCGTTAGTCAGGAGGCCGAATTTTGTAAGCAAAGTAAATCATTTAGGAAAAATTAACAAACAAATAAAAAATAGTAAGCACTTTTTTTCACTTTTTAAAACAAAACGAATTATCTGTTGTCGCCACAGACAAAAGTAACCGGCTTTGTGTTACCCATGACAATGATATTGTCAATAGAACCGAGAGTATCCTCATGGATGAAGCTATCTGTAAACGCATTGATAAAAGTAAGCACAAATCTCTAGAAAAACAAGCGAACCAATTAGTTAATAACGTCTTAAAAAGCAAAATGAGTAGTTCTAACATGCAGCGTATGTTGGTATCAGGCACTTCACCAGCTTCTTTCCATACATTAATTAAAGATCACAAGGAGAAAACTGATAAAAATTCTTTTCCCCTGAGGCCTATAGCTTCGGTGGTGAATACACCAGGAAACAAAATCGATTGGTTTTGCGGTAGAATATTAAATCAATTGACTAATTACGTACCAGCACATCTATCAAGCTCCTTGCAACTACAGATTGTTTCATAAAAAATGGATCACCCTTAAACATCGCCTTAACTTCAACTTTGTCTAACTCCGCCAAACTTGAACGAATTTCTCTGAAATTTGGAAGATATGTCCGTTGTGTTTACTAATATCATTGTTGGAAATTGTAAGCATGAATATTGAGTTGTTTTCCTGTTATAGATAAAAAAGTAGTAGATAATTTGATCTTCATTTAGCAATGTTACACAAAATCATACCTCACTCTTACAAAATTACATTTGTTTCCTTTGTTACGTAATATGTTGTTCTACAAGACAAAGGCTATCAAGCAAGACAAAAATATAGAAAATCGGTCAATCAGAGCCAGTATAGCACCATTATTCATCAACAATAATGTAACTGCTACATGTGATTAACTGGACTTCATGTTCCATAGCTTCCTGACTTCGTTGCGGTGGTGTTGGCAGCACTCCTGATTGCTTTCAGCTAGAAATCTATCTCTTACCGGTTGAAAACAATACAAAGCACAAATGAACAATAACGAGATCGCATTCACAAAAGGCAAAGTGTCAGCCTTGCTAGAACTAGGGTTTTCTTTGCGAGCTACAAGCAAGTCACTAAATGTCCCTTACACAAATGTGCATCGATGGCATAATGATGATTTTCGACTCTGTCGTAAAGAGGGCTCTGGCCGTGCACGCAAACAAAGCATCCAAACGTAGAGACCGCCTAATTTTGAGATTTGTTAAAGTTGATCCAAGTCTCTCGTTAACTGAGATGGCTGCACTAGTCTCGTCTATTTCTAAGTCCACTATTCGTAGAAGACTTATTGAGTCGAATTTCAAGAGCTGTAAGAGGCCCTCTCAGATCGAATTATCAGATCAGCATACAAAAAGACGTCTCAGATGGGCAATGAGTCATTGTCACTGGCGAAATCAATGGGATCGGGTTGTCTGGTCTGATGAGGCATCAGTCCGTCTGAAGGATAGTGTTGGTCGATTGAGATTATGGATAAAATCTGATCAGGAAATTCCGAGACATTTACATCGTCCCCGGGTACAAGGTGGTGCGACTCTACTGATTTGGGCTGGCATTTGAACCAATGGCCGCTCTGAACTTCAAATACAGAAGGGAACCATGAATTCTGAACGCTATGTGAATGTTTTACGAATGAACATTGGCCAAATGACAGATCAACGTGGTGCTCCATCGACTTGGTTATTTATGGATGATAATGCTACGTGTCACAGGAGTAGTAGAGTCAACTTATGCAAGTCTCAATTAGGGCTTAGGACATTATCTTGGCCAGCTCGTTCTCCTGATCTGAATCCCATAGAAAATGTATGGAGTATTCTAAAACGTAACGTTCGTCGTTCACTGCTACCTACAGATGGCGCATCACAACTTACGTCACTGTTAAAAAGAGAGTGGAGAAAGTTAGATCAGTCAAAAATCAACGATATCATCGAATCAATGCCTAGACGAATTGGTAATGTCATTGACAATAAGGTAGGGCCACAAAATATTAGCTTCTTAAGAACCGCTACTGTATCAAAGCTTATCAGATTATATAAGGACATTTAAATATATTAGGGACATGAAATAACATGAAAAATGCTTTCTGTATCATACTTATGTTTTATTTAGTCAAATTTTAGGATGATCCACTTTTTATGAATCGGACTGTAATGAATGACTTCGAGAAATTAAACTCTAATGACATAGCCAAAGATTCCACATTTATTTCTTTAGAAGTTGTGAACCTTTACCCCAGCGTTCCAATTGATAGAGCTATTTGCGTGATTTCTGATTTCGCTAAAAATCATTGGACTGATATTGATAACTTCGGAAGTACTCCAGATCAATTCATCAGCATGATCAAATTCGTCTCCTACAACTATGAGATTGAATATAACAAAAAAAATTATTTACAAATTAAAGGGTGTCCGATGGGCTCTCATTATGCACCCCCATTTTCGATCATATTCATGGGTTATATAGAAGAAAAGGCAATGTCTATCATAAATTCACGCCTACAGTTAAATAACTTGATTTATAAAAGATACATTGATGACTGCATCATCGGTCCGTTGCAAAGAAACAAAGAATACTGTGACTTCATATTAGAGACATTCAATTCGAGTGATGACAACATAAAGTTTACCATTGAAAACCCCGAAGATGGGTTACTGAATTTTTTAGATTTAAGTATTTGGTTAGAGAATAGGAAAATCATGCACAAAAAAATATGTAAAAGACATATCGTCTGGCAATGCTTTGAAAAAAGATAGTCGGCTACCGAGCTCCGTCAAAACTAATTTCGTAAGAGCATTATAGACACACGTAATCGATGTAGTTCAACGCTCTGTGATAACATTAAAATGGAATCGGAGAAAAAATGTAAAGAAAATTTAAAATTTAATGGATACACTAATAAGGATTTGAGTGTGTCTGATAGAAATACCCAAAAAAATAAAACTAGTAAAATCAACGATGATAAAAAAAGCATTTTGAAGTTACCGCTTATAAGCGACAGTCTTAATCGGAAAATTAATTACCAAATAAGAAAACATAGGTTGAATGTCCGTCTCGTCAGTACGGGCAACAAAAAACTGCGTAATGTTTTGAAGAAAAAAGGCAAAAAAAGTAAACACAATGATTGTAGAATATGCAACAAGCTATCCCAAAATCATAACTGTGAGACATCGTGTGTTGTATATCAATTCTCTTGTAGAAAGTCTGGTGATAAATATATAGGTAAAACTGTTAGACCATTCTACATTAGATACAACGAACACAGTCTCAGTATTCGTAATAAAAATGATCTAAGTGCTTTGTCTGAACACAGTAAGACCTGTCTTGTTAACGGTTCGATTGATGATTTTGATGTTGAATTTCTTAGCTGCTTAAATGATCCTGTTGAAACAAGCGTGGTGGAATCGCGATTAATCAATAAGTGCCATCCTAAAATGAACAGACGTCATGAGACAACCGGAGCTATACTGCGTATCTAACGAGCCAGTTTAGACAGTGTCATTTTATTGCTGCCTTGCCTTGAGAAAGGGTCTGGACCCGAAACGTTGGCTGTGTACATATTTTTTATTCGTAATTATTTAGTGGCATTAAATTACTCGGGAGAGAAACTGATTTTTTTCACATCATTGATTCATAAATGACTATTGGTTAAGTAATTGACCAAGAATAATGTCTACCGGTAGATGGAAATAGACATGTCATAACTTATACTGATATACCACGTGCATGGGCATATTCTGACTGTTTGGTTCAACCCATGAGAAACTACGAACATTTTTGCATGCTAGTTTTAGCTTTTAAAAAACAAAATTAATTTTGTCTTTCTTCTCGTTTTATAGATGCTTTTTGTCCATTACTGTTGTTTTACAAAAGGTAAATAATCCTTGGCAACTCAATTTTCTCTAATATATGTAATTCATATAATGATCAGCTTAATTACCCAAAGAATTGTCTTTTTAAGGTTCGCATTACGTCAATACATGTGGATCTCACTCTTAGGGGGACTCGACAGGTACACCCTTCCCCCCCGTGGCTGCAGGCCTGCCCTCCACAATATTTGAGAATCTTTTAGGCCCTGCCAAAGAATCTTTTTTGATAATTATATAAAAATCCATAGCAAATTGAGTTTGTAGGTCAATCAATAACATTAAAGGTAGTAAAATTAATAACAAAAGGAAGAAATTTAGGAAATTCACAAAAGCCAGATAACAAGAATTTTCACAATAATTTGATTTTTGCCTAAAATGGAAAGTTTTCTTTATAAGTTTTCTGCGATTCATTGACTCAAACAGCTCAAACGAAAAAGTCCGCTTCATTTTTAGGTGAAGCAGGTTCAATTAATGCTTCCTTTGAAGAGCATGTAGACTTGGAAATGGGGAGGACACCATAGAGGGTCAATAGAGTAAAGCAACCACTACTGCTTGAGCATTTCAAATAATATATGTTGTACGTTCAAGCTGTAATTAAAAAACTCACTACCAGTCAACTTAAGAAAATAATGCAAAGAAAAAATTAAAATTATGATGTAAATTATAGCTACCTTATATTATATAGGGACAACCACCTTAGCATCTGCATATCAGCAACGTGGAGCCCCTGTTTATCCGCCTTAAGAGGGGCCCAACTTTCAGAGCCACACAGGATGGCTGGACGAACCATTGAAGTGTGCACCTTGTTCCTGATCCTCTGTATTCTTTTATCAAACAGTACTGGGGTCAGTTTCTTCAAACTGTTCTATCCACAATTCACATGATGTCTGATGCCACTTGCGCGGTTCATCGTCCCATTCACCATGGAACCCAGATAGTTAAAGTTGTCCTCTCTCTTCAACGGCTGACCCTGGATCTCCACCGTTGCTCACTCAGGGTCGGTGACAAGTGCTCATTCACGCAGCGACTTTTTCTAAGGCTCCATGCTTCCAACCCTTGTTTTGCCTCCTGAAGACTGCATCCGAATATCACGACCTCGTCGGCGCAAAGCACGTCCGAGGGATCATATTTTCTGCATTCTCTAGAATCTTCATCCATAATCACTATCAACAGTGACTCAGTGCCGAGTCCTTATACAGACCCAATGAGACCGGAGAAGCACGACTTTCTCCCTGCTTACTTTTCAAAGCCTGTGCGCAGTTCCTGTACATGACTTTTGTTAAAAGGATGTAGCATTCCCTTACTTCCAGTCTGCGGAGACAATTCCAAATTAGTTTCCTTGTGACCGCATCGTGCGCCTTTTCGCGGTCAAACACGGCATGAGAGGGCTTACTTCTCCCTTGGAATGCGTCCAGTTCCACCGCTATTCTCAGGCAAAGTTGTGGGTAAGTTCTGCTAGCCCCTGTCCATCTTAATGTGATCACGCCGTCACTTCTCCATTGTCTTCTGCAGAAGCTTCATCGTATCGCATGATTGAGATGCTTGATACTGTGATAATTATGGTCTCCTTTCCCACTGAGAGTAGGTGTGGTTTAGCAATTTGTCCAAGCATCAGACTTCCTTCCAGACGCCAATATTCCCAAATCCAGCACATTAAAATCTTCAATGAGAATATCATCTAGTTCACAGCCTTTCTCCAATCTGACTTTTCTTAGTTGGTGAGCAACCTCATTTTTTGTGATCATCTCAACCGGACCCTCAGCATCATCTCCAGGAGGACTTCTTCTTACAATCTTGCCTCATTCAACAATGCTTCGTAGTAGTCAGTTGTTTGCTTCCCTCTGCCGCCGTGATAATTTGACCTCATTCATCTTTGAGGAAAACCCTTCATGAATATTTTTCCATGTTTAATCTCTCGCTGAAGTAATGTGATACACCACTTTTCCTGTTATTGGGTCCCCAACTTGTGGGGATAATAAAAAGATGCAAAAGAATTACAAGAAGTCTCTTCTCTGCGTAGTCGACAGTCTCTTCGTTCCTCAGCCTCCGGTTATTTCATCGTGCCTCGTGCTCCTCATCCTACCTTAGGAGGCCGAGCCTTTGGAATCACTGCAAGTAAAGTGTGGAACCGCATTCCTCAAGGCATCTCTGATTCCAGGAGTGTATCTGCTTTTAAGAAACATTTAAAAAATCATCTTTCGTGTAAAACAGCCTAGAAGCTCATGTTTGGGCATTATGCTTGTTATCTTTAAAATAAATCCTTAATCAAAAAAATATATATATAGTCTAAAAAGATGAAAATGATATTAGATGAAAACTTTCACTTTGATCCCACTAAACGAACTGGGTAAGCTACGTAGAGAAAGCATTTCTGGGTACTAAAGTTCACCATGTAAAAACTGATCTGATATTCTATTTTATTAGAAAAGAAATGTTTCACAGATCAAGTAGTAAGCTATCATTTAAATAAGCATTCATGGAATAATGCCAGCTGATTTGCTGCCTCTTCAGAATACTTGTACTCATACCGTAGGATTAAACACCAGTTCTTTTTTGGCATCTGAAAGAACACCCAGTATACTAAAGTTTTGGTCAGGAAATATTGCTCAAATAAATAGATTTCTAAGAAAATCGCCGAGGCGTTTATTGGAGGAAATTCGGTATTTCTAAATTGATAAAGAAGATTTTCACATCTGACAACATTTTTGTCACGAAAAAATGCATTAGCCATTTAATCGCTAACTCGCCAGATAATCTTTTGATATCAACAAGAATCTTTCTCACGTGGTACCTGCTCAGAATAGCACGTACCATAGGAAGAATAAATGTTTTGATTTCTCTTCTCTGCTTTCAATTTTTTTTGAGATTTCGAAAAATAGTCCAGACATTTCGATAGGTTTCTCTTCCATTTATTTCAGCTTCTAAATCTCCTCTCCTTATGGCAAATTGAAACCCCACTCACAGAACAGAGATTCTAGCGACCACAAAAACTTGACCTGAACAAGTGCAAGACCGAAGTTTCCATCTTTCTAATGACACCAATGGAAAACAGCAAAGATCTCCCATCCCTAAAATCCCTCATATTTTCTTTCTGCTCGGACGCAAGATTCGTAGACGATTAATGAGCTGGCTCTAGTGCGTTTTACGTCAAGTTTAGAATAATTTCTCAGAGCTGCGTATTAATGTAGAGGATAACTGGACATATGAGAAGAAGGGAAAGTTTTAGGACTTGTGAATCCTCGGGAAACTAAAGGATGTATTCGGTTTGTCTCGTATCAAGCCAAAGACAGCTGCATTCATCTATTGGCGTGCAAGAATGGAATTCTGATCTCTCAGTAAAGAGAGAAGATACGCATGGAAAGCTCAGTGAATTGGAAATGTAATTTTGAAACTTTTTCCGTCATTGACGAAAGGGAGCGTCAGTCTCGAAGTGAGAATCAAATTAAGTTGAAGCGCTTTTAATCACATCAGCCTAACAAGCACTTGATGAATTCTAAAAGATTGTACAAAAATAATGTGAATTGTTGTCTGAACAGTTGGAGATTGGAATTTAAAATTGAGATGTAGACATTTATGGGTTTCATCCTTTCTTTTTAAAATGGTTAAACTTTGAAGGGCTATGGTGCTGGATTAAAGTTTGAAAAACAATAATTTGAAAAATTATACAGAAAAATAAAAAATTACATCCTGTCTTACCTCTACGGAACCCTTCACACACGACCACTTTTTAAGCTTTTTTAGCAAATGAAGCGCTGCTGTGTCGCTGCAATGTCGCTCCAGTGACGCCATAGTGTCGCTACCTTACGTTGTCGTGTCGAGTTGCTGCTGTGTCGTGACAGAGGCGCTGCATTGTCACTGCTGCAAAGCTGCATTGGCGCTGCCGTGTCGTGTCATTGTCACGGCCGCACAGCTGCATGGGCGATGCCATGTTGGTACCGTGTCACCGCCATTTCGTTGCCGCGTCGTGTCAGTGTCGCTGCCACTTCACTGCCATGTCGATTCCGTGTCGCTGTTGTGTCGTGTTGGTGTCACTGCCATGTCGCTGCAGTTTCTTGGCAGTGACACTATTCACACGCGACCACCTGTGTGTCGCTGCCGTGTCGTCTCAGTGTCGCTAGCATATTTCTGCCGTGTCTTAGCAGTGGCACTGTCATTTCGCTGCCATGCACTGCCGTGTCGTGGTATTCATACACACTAGGTTTTTATTAGTGGATATGAATTTGAATTGGTGCTTCTTACTCTGGTTAGGAAGCGAGACGAGCCGAATAAAAAAGACAGAGCGGTAAGTAATTAAGTGAAGAATCATTTTTCAGATTTTCTTGTTAATGTAGAGGATACCTGGACATAGAACAACAAGGAAACTCTTTCGGATTTATGAAATCTCGAGAAACTGAGCGATGTGTTCGGTCTATGGCATTCATAGAAATTAACAATACCATAGAAAGTTCCAGAATGGAACTTGCATGAAAATTGTGGTACACGCCGGGGGAACTTATTTGGGGCAAAATGCAAATTGTACGAGCTGGTTTCCATGTTTTTTGATTGGCATTTATATTTTATCAAGCCAATTTGTGATCTGGGCTTTTGCCATTTGTCCAAAGATCATGTGTAACAAAGCAATAGTGAATTTACAAAATACTGCGGCGACAGGATGACAAAGAAGGAAATCCTCTAAAACGCTCTGTACGTTCATCATTTTGAAATATTGGTCCTATAATCTATCAAGAGTATAATTAGACATATATACAACTTGTAATGTCGATTTACAGAACATACATTACTCCATCTTGAAATCAGAGGCCAATAAATCTTCGAGTATTCATTTTACTTCAAAGGGCTCCCCTGTTCTTCATATTTGAACAATTTTCAAAATCTCTGCATGCATTCGAATATCTGCTGCCAAAATATCATCACACTATATTACATAAGTCATTCAATGATTAATGGATGATTTCCAGCGACATTCTATCTATCTGAGAAATGATTGGAGGTAAAGAAGCTTTCAGTGTGTTTATTCCAGAAAAGCGCAAGGTTTCTTAACCGCTTGACGGAGAAATTATCCAATAATTAGAAATTTTATCTGTGAATTCTTAACATGCTCTTACAACCAGTACACCGACCACTTTCAATTATGACTGTGAACCAAATTTTAATTCGTATTCCAGTATTGAAAAATTGTATAACAGCTGTCATTGACTGCTACAAATAGATACAGTATATTAAACCATGGAACCATGGAATAGTCGGCTATTTCACATGAAACAATGCAGCCATCTCACTTAAAATTCTCTTCATGAAAATCCTGTAATTTGCTGTCAACAACTTCCACAACCAACTTGGAAAATACTTTGACTATGATACAATGTTTAAGATCGAATATAATCTGCAGACCATAGATTTTTCCATGTGCCATCATTGTACATAGGCAAGATATCAAACTTCCATTCTAGTGTACTATTATCTACTTCTATGATGGCATTGGAGGTGCAGCAATGAATGAAATTTCAAAATGCAGCAAATTGAATGTATTCCATTTGTTAAATTAATCAACGACGGTGGGTCAAATGACTTCTAAGACATTTTGAATGCCCCAGTTGCCCTTCTAGGGGTCTATCACACACAACTACATTTTTGCACACTAGTGGCTTTAATATATTCACACGCGACTACCTGTGTGTCAATGCAATGTGTTTAATTGTGTGTCAATGCAATGTGTTTAATTGCAGCATCAATCGATAGCCTAGAGCAAATACAGGAAGATGCGAAGACTGCATACTCAAGTAAATATTTGATTCCTGATATATCTATGAAATTGATTCAAAAAGTTCAACCTCTAGAATTAAGTAAGTAAGTAAGTAAGCGTATATTTGCTTGCATTGAAAATCGATAGAGACATATTATGGAACATAACTAGATAGATAAGAGAATTAGATAAATAATTAATAATTAGAGAAATTAACAATCTTTGAATGATTGATAGGTCTTGGCCTGGAACGAAGCAATATGGATAAAGTTGCTCGCGTCGCACTTTGTTAGATATTTTCGTTCTTCGACTGATAGTGCTTCTGCTGCAATACAAAGGCTCAACACCGAGCATGACAGCGCTATTAAATGTCACTAGAAAATTCGAAGAAGCCGGGTCATTGACAGCATTGGACAGGCCAAGAGGCGGGCGTCCTTCAGCCGAAGATGATAGACCGGCTGCTGTTGCTGAGGCCGTGGAGAAAATCGCAGCCAGTAACGATTGAAGTGTCATCTGTGAGAATCGTGGCAGAATCGACAAGCATTCTCAAGTCTATTTTTCATCGAGTTCTGCGAAAGAAGCTTCAATACCAAAAGTACCGAATATCGATCTGCCATCAACTACAACCAGAGATGACTTTGAAAAACGAAGACAATTTTCTGAATGTTTCATTAATTATCAGCTTGACAGTTCGGATAACGTGCTTTGGACGAAGAGGTGGATTTTCACCTTGATGGACCGGTGTACACGAGAAATGCTTACGTATGGAGTGCCAGCAATCCCCACTATCAGGCAGAAAAGCCAATTCAATCTCCCAAAATGTGTGTTTGGATTGAATTCAGTGGTTAACTTATGATTCCTCCATATTTCTTTGAATCCGGTACGATTGACAGCGATAGATACCTACACATGCTAGTGACTCACGTGATTCCAATCTTGAAGACTCACAGAAGATGTTCGACAACCACTATCCCACAGGACAGTGCTTCGCCCACATCAAGAGCAACGTAAAGAAATTCCTAAAGACCAACTTCACCACAGATCGCATAATCGGTTGTCTTTTCCCCAGTTTCTGGCCGTCGCGGTCTCACGACTTAACAACAGTTGACTTTTGGTACCTACTGTGGAAATTTAAAGCGTTTGGTGTATGCCCCAGGACAACCGCTGACAACAGCCAACCTGAAAACCCAAGATCATTCGTGCGGCAGATACCATCTCAACAGATGACATAGAGTAGGGATATATAGGTAGAGTGTCGACTCAAAAAAGTATCTGTTTAAAGTGAAACTTTTTATATGAAAAGATTCAGCTTTTTTGCGGAGATTACGCTCCCGTGGTCCAAAAAATTATTTTAGCACTTTTGAAAAAAGTCAAAAATTGCCAATTTATATACTACCGAGATGACTCTCCTATATAAGTAGTATGAAACAAGTTGGATATCAAAAGGAATGAATATTTGCTAATAAACATCCTAACTAAGCGGAAATCAAGCTGATTATCAAGGGAACTTCATGAATTGTATTATAATGAAAGTCTTCATGAAAAAGTTGCGATATTGTTCGTGCTTTCTTGGCTGAAATTTCAAGTTTTTAATTTAATTTTCACCGGCATGATTTACTAAATTCATGTTTCATTTCTTGAATCTGAATAGTGATGTGGAACCATTTACATCTTTCAAAGTTATATGAAATCATTGTCATTGATTATGTGATTTTGCTCGGCCAGCTGCAGGTTGCCTGTGATATGATTACTCTTAAGAAAATACTCTTGAGGTTGAGCATGAAAGTAATTGGAACCCATCGAATTGCTACTTTAACAAACATGACCTATCCAAGGCTGTCATGAGAATCTGTGAAATACCATCATTCATTCTGCATTACAATCATGATCACTCAATTCCGTGGCAGTTTCTGCAAAACTGCAAAAATTTGCATATCTCACATCTGGTGATAATGCCACCTGTATCTCCCTTGAGTTCATTTAATAAAATCGAAAGTGTATACACATTGGGGATTTAATAAATGTGGAGTTACCACTCTACCTAATATGCCTACTCTATGACAGATGATGTACAACAGGTACTTGGATCAGCTGTCGATCGCCTCCAAAGAATATCATGGTGGACAGATAGAGTGACTGTGAGTGCAAATTATCATTCATGAGCTCTACATTTGCGCAAAATTTAATGTTCTAGGTAAAAATAATTAGTTTTCATAACATTCTATAACATACCTCAGAGAAGTCGAGGGAAGACAAATTTACCAGGCCTATCTAACAAAACCACATTATGTGCACTTTCTACTGTGAAACTTTCTGACTAATCGACATAATAGGAGAGCTACCATCAACAATTAAAGTTTTTAGCGACTTTTGGGACACACTGTATATATGGAAGAAATTAAAGTCACATCTGAGACACGAGTAGATCGAGTAGGCTATTCTCATGTGCATGACTTATCCATGTTGATTTATGTCATCTGGCAAAATGGTTTGGAATGAAAGAGTGTTGCTACCAACAATGGCATTAGCTTGTGATTCATCATGCAGCAGCGACATAGCAGCATGCTAACTGCTTTTCACGGAGGTTGTTCATGGTGATTGTAAAAACAAATTCTTCAGCTCCCTGCACTCTATTGCAGGATCAGAAAATTTTGAATGATAACAAGTGACTGATAAAAACCCCGACGCTTAGTCTCACAGAGACGTACTCATGGGCAGGGGCGTAGCGCCTATAGTATTCTAATAATCTGAGAATACATCGGAATTTACAAACGAAAATGAAATTACAAATATGTGATGATAGGATTTTGATTAACATGAAGGTCATATAATCTTGTTCGATGTTTCCGTTTTCCAATTCACAAAACTTCTTTAACACAGGCGGAGAGATACGAGTATTCTATCTCGCGACAGAATCACACCTGTACAGCAGTAGAGTTATCAATAGCGCGCCTCTGATTGGTCTGGATGCAGCAAACATTGTAATGATACGTCTCTCTCTCTGCGTCGCCCTCCTGCCATGTGTCTGCTGTCTGATATTCTAGAATCAATATCTGCTAGCAGAGTGTAACCACCCTCTCCGGTCTTCGCTATTACTCAATTACATCGCTACTTATAACGGAGAATACTCATGGCAACTGTCGAGGAATTGATAAATTTACAAAATTCTCCTCTATCCTACGCAAAGAAAATAGAACTAAAAACTAAAGGAAGAGATAAGCCGATTTTCACCTTTGAAGGAAGGAGAAAGTGCAATCTTAGTGTGCAATATCAAAAATACGAATGGCTGACTGGTTGCCCCATTAGAAAGACACTTTTCTGCTTTCCGTGCCTTATCTTTAAACCAAAAACGACAGTGTTTTCATCGACGAGAGGATTACTCGACTTGGCGAATTTCTCTAATCATGTGAAGAGACATATAAAATCTCCTACGCATCTGGCCGCGATCACCTCTCTTAAACTTATTGGCAAAGTAAGGATCGATGAAATGTTAAATGAGGAGTTCAAAACTTTGAGAAATATGCACAACGAGGAAGTGAGGAAGAACAGAGAAATGATGCGACATCATATTAAAGCCGCTCTTTTCCTTGTTTGCCAAGGCCTTTCTTTTAGAGGTCATTCAGAGAGCACTGACAGTCCAAATCGTGGAAATTTCATTGAATTGATTAAGCTCCTCAGTGAATTTAGTTCTGATCCGCTGATTAAAAATTGTGTCTCTCCTGATCACAGTCTCCCATTTTCAGGATTATCACCTGATATTCAAAACGACTTGATTAAGTGTTTGTATGATCAGGTTCGCGGTGAAATCGAGAATCGAATCAAAGGTGCTCCTTTTATATCTATAATTGCTGACGATACAACGGACATTTCAAATACAAGTCAAATGGCTGTCAGTGTCCGACTTGTTCACAATGGATCGGTCTTCGAACATCTGATTGACCTTGTCAATGTGTCAGCAGATAGATCAGCTAACAATCTTGCCTGTGTAATATGTGAAAGTCTTGAGTCCGTTGGTGTAACCAAAAATACTTCAGTGATCGGCCAGTCATACGACGGTGCAAGTAACATGATGGGTAAGCACAATTCAGTGCAAACTAAGATCAAGGAGATTTGGCCCTCAGCAAACTTCGTTCATTGTTATGCACACAAATGGGCATTAGTAGCACAAAGTGTCAGTAAGAATATTCCGTTGGTATCAATATTTTTCGAATTTTTGCAAAATTTGACAACATTTTTTCGCGCTTCACCAAAACGTGCTTCTATGTTATCCAGTCCATTGCCTCTTGCGTCAACTACGCGTTGGTTGACGAGAGGAAAATCTGTCTGTGCTATTTCTTCTAAGTATTGTGAAATTTTCAATGTTTTAGAAAATATTTCTTCGGAGTCCTCTGCTTGCTCAATTGATTGCTACACCCGCGCTGAAGCGAAAGGATTGCGATATCAATTGGGAAATTGTGAGAATGTGTTTCTCTTATTCTTTTTTCGTAAAGTTTTCGCATTATCCGACATGATGACAAAGAAACTTCAAGGTGTGATGATTGATCCAGCTGAAATATCTTCGAAGGTAGCAGACTATCATGCAAACTTGTGTGAACTACGCTCTGAAGTTTCCTTTCAAACGTTCGTCGAGGAAGCGAAGCAATATGAGCCTTACTTTTTTAATCATGAAAAGAGAGTCCCACAAATCAACGAGCAACATCTCCTTGACAGCGGTTACACTCCAAGTAGGCCTAAGCCATCATCTTCGTCATCCCAATTTGAGAAGGATAAACTTAAGCGATTAATGTACGAAATCATCGATACACTAATTTTTCAGTTAGACCAACGATTTGAAAACATCGAAAGTCTTCAGTGGATAAAACTATTTCAGCCATCGAGATTTGATGTACTGAAAGCTGATGCATTTGAAGTTGTACGACTTGTGAATGAACTGAAGAAACATCACCCAGATTTAGTTCAAGAAGAAGAAGAGAAGTTGCGCAACGAATTACACATTCTATTCACTGATTCAGATTTGCGAGTGGCACTTGGAGAAGCAAATTATCCTTCTACCCTTCTTAAACAAATGCATTCCTTGGATTTGTGTGACGCTCTACCTCTTGTCTCTAAAGCATTAATGGCTTCACAAACAATTGCTCTAACATCGGTGACATGTGAAAGAACCTTCAGTGTGCTTCGGCGAATCAAGACCTACCTGCGTTCCACCATGACTCAAGAACGCATGAAACAACTGGTATTTTTAAGCATCGAAACTTCTCTTCTCAAACACTTATCAGGAGAGTGTTCGTTCGTTGACACAATTATCGACAAGTTTGCTTCAATGAAAGATCGTCAAGTAAAGTTGTTATATCGTAAGTAAATACATCAGGTTACAGTAGCGGATCCAAGGGGGGGTTCATGGGGTTCAAACCCCCCCCTCGGAGTTGAAGGACTTTTAATATAATTGCTACTTTTCCTGCATTCATACAAATTTATATCAGATGATCTACAGTGAACTGGAAGTTTAAGTGTAAAACAAAACTCAAAGCCATTGGACTTGGCATCTCTATTCTGATTCTTCACTATTTCTTAACCACATGGGAAAACGAGTCCGCAAGGCATAGGGCGAAGCTATTATGTCATTCCACTAACAAGCAAAAGTAATGGAAAACTCGCCATCCACAACAATTTTCTTTTGGTCTGAATTGATTGGTATTCCTTTCTGAATGGTATTAATTTTAATGGTTATCAAGCGTCGTAGCATCTTCAGTTCTGCGTTTATTGCCTGGCATAAAAGGTTTAACGCATTTGCTGATAATATTTCGCACATAGCCTGAAGCACATTCAAGTGTTTGCGGCTTCATCGTCGTTGTGGACTTCCTGCTGAGGGATAACGCCGTGGGAGATTTTATGGAAACAAAGCCCGGGGCTGTTTCCATAACCGAAGCAGTGTCGCACCCCAGGTGAGTTTTGATCCGTGCGTACATGTTTATTAACTAACTGCACATTTTCCAACACATTTTAGAATGTGTTTTCTTGCATTTCAATTGTTCGCCAATGTAATATAAAAGTACCGTATTTATCATTTATCAGCCTCAAGTAATTTAATTTGTGTTACATTACAGACGAACTTTCTGACACTAGTTTGAAAAACGTGCAATTTAATTGATCAAGTAAGTACAGGCCTCATCATGAATGCTTGAATTTCAATTCAATGAAATGATGAAATCTCATTCAAGGTCGGTGATACAATATACGGTATGGAGTAACCTCCACAGCGCAGCGCACCAGAGCCCTGTCGCTGCGTCGTTTCTGAGCGGCAGTTTCGACTTACTTTCGACGGGACACCCTCGGCCCCGGGTCTTTAATGGGTGGTGGTTTCTTGGGGGAATGCGTTTAGAGTACGCTATGAAGAAGTCGAAGGAAGAAAAACACATGGGCTTAAGATGTATCACCGACTCGGCCACTTGAAAATAGGATGCCCCTTAGTTATAGATTAAGTTTCTTAACTTAGTATGGACTTCTCCACCCTACACCCTTCGGATGCCTGTCTGGGGTAATGTTGAATGCAGCGACTTCGACAGTCAGTGAAATCTAACGAAGGCACCCTGATAACAGGCACCCCATCTAGATTGACCTGAGAGAGGAGACGGAAGTTTTTTGCTGCAATCAATTCGCCAGCAGCTCCGATCGGGGATGATGGGTCTCGTCTCATCTTGGAGGTAGTTAGGTTAAGAATTAGGAAAACCCTATACATTCCCATGACACAACACACACCGAAAACTCAAGATAAGAACCCTTGTTTTGATATGTCTTCGCTTATTTCTTGTATTTTATTACTGTATTTAAGTTTAATTTGCATTTTATAGGTATGCAGTCTACACTGCATCAAAGTAGATATGAATTTAGTAAGATGGCTGAAAGTGCGATGTGATGCATGTATTTGGAAAGCCGAGAGAAACAGATAGATAAAATGATTTTAACCATTGAAAACAATCTCCATTCCAGGACAAATTGTAAGACAGCAATTTCTTAACACTCAGACCTTCAAAAGGATCTATATCTTTAATTTATGCTGATAAACGTAATTAACTTGTTCACGCTACGTTGTACACCTATTTCCGTGTATGGCCGTTATACTGGTTATAACTTATAAAAATATAAACAAAATACATCAGCAGCTTAGATTGATTTATTTTGGCTTTATCATATTTTGGTTGAGTAAACCGACAAAACGACATGATGCAATCATTTCGTTTTTCGTACAGAAAAAGTTTGTCCTTCCTTGCTTTGTAGAGAGAACTACGGTCGCTTGGAAATCATCATGGAGCGAGAACTCGACTTCAGCGAACGATCATTCCTGCAAACTTGGTTTGACTGTCGAACCATGCTGATGCTGACGTCTACCCCAACATCCGACTGCTTATCCTAGTAGGATAGCGTACCTCTCCAATTGGTTCTTCAGAGGCCAGAGAGATCGTTTTCTGTTCTCAACCGTCTGAAAAATCTTCTCAGAAGCACCATGTCAGAGAAAGATTGGCGGGTACTGACAATGATGGCAGTGACACTATACTGCAGCGTCCCGGTCTCCTCGTCTGAACATTAAATTGAACCAATTATTAAACAGCACCCACGAAAAGCACACGGAAAAAATCGATCTTGATTGATTGAAAAATTGTTTTGATTTAAAACCAACAGATTATGGTTTCTCATTTAATACTTCCGTATCAAGGGAATTCATATTATTGTTTTATGGTATACATGGATTTTTACACATGAGTAATACAGGTCAATATTATTGCCATACTTTTGCATATTTTTTTGCATTGTATCAAGAATTTAATAAAGACCGATTTGTAAGTACATTATATTTATTACAGGAAAATAAGCTGTTCCAAAAAATTTTCAGTATACGACGTTTTATAGTGCCAAACCCCCCCCTCAACAAAAAGCTGGATCCGCGCCTGGGTTATAGTGTTATGATTTACCTGTATTGTTTTTGGTAATGACTATAAGTGGAAATGGAGTTGTTATGAAAATTGATTTTGCTCTTTAAATTATAATAATAAAAAATATATTTTGAGCAATGCGCCTAAAGGACTAAAAATTGACTTGGAATTTACATGTAGGCCTACGTTCTTTTCCCGGTTCTTTCATTGGACTCAGATTACCTCATCTGAGGTGGTCTGCTACGCCACTGCTCATGGGTAGCTGGTGAATACGAGAATGAGAACATGTAGTCATTATTTACAGCGATTGATGTTCATAAACTCATTTCCAATTCAATTCAGGCTTTAAGAAATCAATTCAGTTCGTTTCAGAAATTCTAGTACATGTAAGTACAGGATCAGTCTGATTATCAAGAAAATCAATAGTAAAATCAGTAATGGTCATAAAAGAATTAGAATGATCAACAAGAGCGTGATTGGCGAGTGCAGTCGAACCGTCGAGATTACTAATCGAACTGCGATGCTTATGATAGGGGCGATTAGTCGAGCCAATATACATTTTGCTGCAAATGTTTCACGATAACATATGTATATATATAAGACTACTATACTATACTAGAAGAACAAGTTCAAAGAGTACCAAAGAAATTATTTAAAATCCCAGTCACTCAACACTATGAAAAAGAAAGGCAACTGAGAAAGGAACAAAGCATTAAACAAACGGAACACGAAATTAAAAGATTGAGATTGGTATCAGAAATTAAGACCAAGATTGTGGAAAGAATCGATAATGATATGATTGAATATTTTTACGCATGCTACGACGAAGAAGAAGCTAAGTTACGCAAAGATCAATGGAGTGAAATAATCAGCAATGAGGAGAAAAGAAGTAAAATAATTTGGGATAATAAAAGACATTTTTTTGAATCAGACAGACATTTAATATCAATAAATAGTGATCGGAAATGTGTATCGAAAGACTCACCTGCTACATCATATTTTTCAAAGAAACAATCAAGCTACAGCAACAATAAAAAACAGCAAAACAATGACAGAAGAACTAATCAACAAACTTTCAACTATCAATGTGCTTGTCGGGACAATAATTGGCGAACAAGGGAACGTGAAAACTTTCAACATTTTGAAAACAATAATAAACAACGAAATTGGCGAAGGACTAATTGGCACAATATTGATGTAGACTCAAGGTATTTGGAAAGGATATCTTCCTACCATGACCAATACACTGGTGGAAGAGAGTATATCCCTTACTAACAGATTTTTTACCAATTTCTATGTATAAGAGTGCTCTGATGCTAATTTTTAAAAAATAAATCATTCATCCCTTGAAAAGTCCCTAGAAGGGACGTAAACCGGTCGGGATAAATCCTCAGTAATTAATAGTTTTCTTTTGGACTTATTTTCTTATATTTATTGCCCATTTTTGATAACTTTAATTTTGTCTTATATATATATATATATATATATATAAATGAAGATAAAATGGTTGTCAAATAATAATACACAACTCAGGAAAAACTAAGATTTGGATTCCCGACCGGTTTCACCTCTTTGAGGCTAGTCATGGGAAAGAACTTAATGCACAGCTTTATTTTCAAATAAACATAGTTTCTGTTAAACTTCTAGAGAGGAATTAGCACATACATGTAGAAGTAGCCAAGATCAGAATCGTCATGATTTCTGAAGCATAGATATAAGCATCTTCTCTTTGTTCTCTTGATCAATTCTTGTGGATGATGGTGACATCTTTTAAATAGGTGCAGCCTCAAAATTATTACGTAAAGATGTAGTAGCTGCGCACCTTATTAAATGACGCCTAAGTCCAAAATTGTGTATTGAGATCTAAGCATCTGTTGTCTATGTACTGTAAGTCTTTTCCTGAAACTGCCTCCAGTATCCCCTATGTAATAATCTTGATAATTCTTGCATCGAATGACATACACGACATTACTGGAGTGGCAGCTAAGATTTGAATGAACAGTAAAACATTTAATTACACCATTGACATCAGTCTATTGTTTTGCCTACTATCATCGTTTCACAACATGCACATCTGGGTTCACCACACCTACTGACACCATTACTATTCTTTCTATTGTTCTGGCAAAGAGATCTAAGGAGAGATTTCGGTTGGTTGAACATTTGTTATTTTCTTGTCCTTGAATTACTCAATTAAGCTCAAACTCCCGCTCACAGGAATAATCACTTCTTGGAATATGTTAGGATTGTTCTTATTATGAGTTGTTATAAATGGGATCATAGAGTTTACGTTTGACTTTGACTCATTTAGTCTGTTATTATTTGTTGCTCGACTCTGCAGGGCTCTCAGAAAAGCATTATTAATAAGAGATTAGGGATAACTTAGTTTTAGCAATCTATCTTTTAATTCTAACAGTCTAATTTTCTTTTTATTTTCTTGAGAAACAATATTGACAATTCTATTCGCTAAAGTATACGGAACGTTATTCAATGTATGCCTAGGGTGAGCCGAGTTATAGGGTACATAATTGAAACTATCTGTTGGCTTATGAAAAATATCGGCTTCTACTCGTACTTTGTTTTCCTCCCTATATACCAAAACATCCAAAAACGTTATTGATAGGCTATTGGATTCCATTGTAAACTTTATGCTCTCATTAAAACCATTAATTATATTATAAAATTTCATAGTTCGTCCGTACGGGAGGTTAGTCATAATTGTATGAAGAAAGCAATCGCTCCCTTTGTTTGACGTAAATCTATTTCAAAAATTTTTTTCAAAAAATCACCCGACGCGTTTCGTCAATCCGACAGTCTCAAGGGCTTAGTATGTGACACAAGTGTTAAAAGGTAGGTTTATATATAACAAATCAGTAGTCCAGTCAGGGCAACTCATCATGTCAGCTGATGACGTCTGTTCAATAGCGGCATTTTCAACGCAATGTTACGTGATTCAGCCATCCTAGTAGTAATCGCCGAGTTTTGCTTGTCCAAAATCTTATAACTAAAATCATCAATGGTCATCACTTCATCGCAATGGTCTAACAAGTTATGTTCAGTTAATGCACTTTTTGTATCTCGATTCTTTAAACTACGTTGGTGTTCGTTGAATCTAGTTCTGAAAGGTCGATATGTTTGACCTATGTACTTCTTCTGGCAGCGATTGCAAGAGAATTCATAAACTACATATTTATGCTTACAGTTAAATTTTGGGCCGATTGTCAAGCAAATATTGCAAGTACACTCATTATTAGATTTTCTTTTAAATGCTGTTGCTAATTTGTTACCAGGTTTCGATGTGATGCGTACAGGTATACTATAATTATTTTTTACTTTATTGATTTTTCTTAAAAAACTTTCACCCACGTAGTCAAGGGAGAGATTAACGTCGTTATTTCTTCCGTTATTACTTGCGTTAATTTTATCATTTTTATAACTATCCACATTATCAACATGGAACCCATTACTTTCTAGCCAATTTTTCATAATTTGTTGTGCTTTGAACGTATCAAATGTATCAGAACATCTGTCTGTAACATACCGAAAACTATTACTAACAAAATTACTAACATTGCGTTGAAAATGCCGCTATTGAACAGACGTCATCAGCTGACATGATGAGTTGCCCTGACTGGACTACTGATTTGTTGTATATAAACCTACCTTTTAACACTTGTGTCACATACTAAGCCCTTGAGACTGTCGGATTGACGAAACGCGTCGGGTGATTTTTTGAAAAAAAATTTTTTAAAATAGATTTACGTCAAACAAAGGGAGCGATTGTTTTCTTCACACAATTATACATTATAAAAGTCCATAATATCCCCAAATCTCCTTTCCCAAATAATCCAGCAATCATCAATGTATCTCAACAATGTATTCTTATGGAATTACTTATTTTAGCTACTACATCTTTACGTAATAATTTTGAGGCTGCACCTATTTAAAAGATGTCACCATCATCCACAAGAATTGATCGAGAGAACAAAGAGAAGATGCTTATATCTATGCTTCAGAAATCATGACGATTCTGATCTTGGCTACTTCTACATGTATGTGCTAATTCCTCTCTAGAAGTTTAACAGAAACTATGTTTATTTGAAAATAAAGCTGTGCATTAAGTTCTTTCCCATGACTAGCCTCAAAGAGGTGAAACCGGTCGGGAATCCAAATCTTAGTTTTTCCTGAGTTGTGTATTATTATTTGACAACCATTTTATCTTCATTTATATATGTATATGATATCTACCTGATTCTAGGAGTTAACCAGTGATAATCTACGAGTCGGAGCGCAGCGAAGACGAGTAGATTTCATGGTTTAACTCCGTAAATCAGGTAGATATCTTATTTAAACCACTGATATCTACTAAGATTTCCAAAATGGTTTAGGGTTAGATGTCATTATGTCATTATGGTATTAAGATATTTAAACCGTTGATATCAACAACACATTGATGTAACATATCTACATTATAGCCATAAATTATTACACCACAGTAAAAGGTTTTTACTATTAAGATTTCCATGATATAACACATATAAAGATTTCTATAGATGTAAGCTATGGATTTATGTGTCCGTGATTTAGTTCATGCATGAACATAGTCCTAGTTTGATTTGCTGTTTGAAAATCAAAAAGCAATATCAAAATAGTCCATGATCAAAAGTATCCAATATCATCTTTTACTTAATCAGTCTTACGGTAAAAAGAATTGAAAATGAGCAGTATAAGCAGATTTGCTACAACTACAGAGGAAGAAAGGAAAAAGAATTTGGAAGAAAGGATACCTTATAATACATTAAAGAAACAGAAGTGGGCACTGAGCATATTTAGAGAATGGCAACAATTCTGGAAATGTCGATTAGATGGAAGCTTAAAAGTCTATAAAGATATTGATGAAATGACCGCCTATGAATTAGACCAATGTCTTCGCGTTTTTTTATGTGAGGTTAGAAAAACGGATGGAACTAAATATCCTCCCAAAACACTGAAAGAGATGGTTGCAATGCTGCAACATTATTGTAATAATGTTATGGATAAAAATTGGTCAATATTCTGCGATAAAGACTTCAGTGAATCAAGAAAAGTGTTAGACGGTGAGATGAAGGCAAGTGCAAAGGAAGGCAACGTAAAGATAACCAAAAGAAGTGACATAATATCTTTCAACTCTGAAGAGAAATTATGGACTAACGGGCTGGGAACGAGTTCCCCTACACAGCTACAGAACACACTCATTTATGTTCTAAGCATTGAACTAGGGTTGCGTGCTGCTACGGAGCACAAACACTTAACTTTTGGGGATCAAAACGATCAATTGCGATTGATAGAAAAAGATGGCGTGGAGGTGCTTCAGTACAAAGAAAACACCTCTAAATCTCGTTTATTTGGGATCAAACAAGCCAGAATGGAGCCAAAAGTCGTACATGTGCTGCCAAACTTTGAAAGCCCGGAGAGATGTCCAGTGAAGATCTACAAAAAGTTCGTCCATTACAGAGAAAATGTCAAAGAAATAACGTCCTTTTATCTTACACCTATACAACAACCCAAAAATGAAACTTGGTTCAAAAAAAACTCCATTAGGTATTCATCAAATTGAAAAAGTAGTCAAGAACCTAATGATGAGCATAAAAGCAAAAGGTAACTTTACAAACACAAGTACAAGAAGAACTGCAAAAACGCGAATAATAGCATCAGGATTACCAAATGAAGTAGCGAAAAAGCGTATTGGTCATGTATCAGAGGCAGATCTAAATTACATCGACATGGGATCGATGAACGAAAAGGTGACCCATGCATTGAGAAAAAGTGATGCTCAGGCACCTACATGTAGTCGTCAATGTCAACCAATGTCAACCAATAACCAATGCAATAATGAAAAAGAAGGAATTTACACAGAAAATGTATCTTTTGGAGGAAATTTTCAAAACTGTTCTTTCAACATTTATATTCGTAAAGACTGATCACTATACTTGAAAATCACATATTTAGAATGATATTGTTATAGTTGATAGTAAAACAATTACTTACATTACATTTGTTTTGCAGTACTGAGATTTCCCAGCAGTTCATAGATAGTGATTGCAGGAGGTTAAATGCAGGAGTTAAACGCTGATAACCTCCGACCGATTATACATTACAAAGATATAGACACCTACTGATGTCAGTGGTTTAAATATATATATATACATAAAAAACCAAAAAGCACTCAAGTAAAAGTCAGAGGTATCAAAATTCCCGACCGGTTTCGTCCTGATCTAGTCAGGCTACCCATGACTAGCCTGCTTAGATTAGGACGAAACCGGTCGGGAATTTTGATACCTCTGACTTTTCCATGAGTGCTTTTTTGGTTTTTTATATTATTTGATCTTATATTATGTATATATATATATACTCATTGACAAAATTTTTGAAACATTTATTTCTTTGACTTCTTCACTTTTGACTGGTATATATACATGTATGTATGATACCTTGATAATTTAGTCACAATCTCCACCAAGTCGCTAGCACAAAAAAACAACGCATGTAGCAGATTCAACTTTAATAGCACGTGTACCCCCTCTAGCTCCAATACATTCAGTAATCCGAGATCGCATGGATTCACAAAGTTTCTGAATGAAGAATGTTTCAAGGAGAAGCCACTGCTTTGTCAGTCTTTCAGAGAGAATCTTCAGGGACACTTGGTGGAAGTGAATAGCGGTCTCTCACTCGCCGCCCAAGCTCGTCCCAGACTTGTTCAATGGGTGACAAGTCAGGTGAGCGTGCAGGCCAGTCAAGGGTTTGAATGTTCAATCTCCTAACAGTGGCAATGATATCCGAGGAGCGATGTGGTCTTGCGTTGTCGTCTTGGAAGACGAGATCCTCAACCCTGACCACTGGGGCAACAACAGGAAGCACAATTTCATTGAGACACCTCTCTCCAGTCAAAGTGCCTTTGATGATGACTGCTGTCGTTCGTCCGCCATGCCAAATGCCACCCCACAGCATAACACTTCCACCACCATATCTGTCGTGTTCTTTAATACAGCGTGGGGCAAAGCGTTCACGTGGAAGACGATGCACTCTGACACGACGTCATTGAAATCCAGAGTGAATCTCGATTCATCGGTCCACAAGACTTTCTGCCAGTGATGGTCATTCCATGAGCAATGGGCATCACACCAGGCAACTCGTCTTCTGCGGTGCTCAAAACTCAATGGAATTAGGACAGCTGGTCGTCGCGATTGAATTCCAGCTTCTCGCAATCTTCGGTAAGCCGTTCGAACGCTAGTCTATGTTTGAGGCACTCTTAATTCCAGTGTACGACTAGCTTTGGGACTGACACAAATCTATTCATCTTTGCAGCTAAAACTAGACGTGCGTCTGTCCTTCCTGCAGACTTTCTTGGTCGACCACATCCATTCTTCTTTTTAACATCTCCTTCTGCTTTCCATCGACACCACCACCTCCAAGAACGACTCTCGATAGTTGCAGCTCTTCGGCAACACTCGCACAACTTCTACCACAACGAATCATTCCAATAGCCATACCTCTGGTAAACTGATCGTGTGCCATTTTATTTTACAAGTAATAGTTATACCATGGACAAATGTGGTGTGTGGAGATATATTTTCATAGTTTCAAAGCATGAGTATTCTGCATAGATCACGAGCTTTAGCGAGTGATCTATGCAGAATATGAGTGTTTTGGAACTGTGAAATCTCCATGCATCACATTTGCCTATGGTATAACTATTTTGTATCATAGTTATCAGCACAAGGCAATGATAAATCATAGCCTAGTTCTATGATTTTGACCTTCTTATTCAAAAGTCAGCTACTTTCACAGTTTTTGATTCAGCTGCGGAAGCAGTTAGTTCAAGATACAATTCTGCCTTGTTCAATTTGATCATTTTGACATTGACGCATGAATGACAGGAATTAACGAAGCCAAAGTACAATAAAATACTAGGCCTAATGAAGACTTAACCACACACCAGGGAGATTGTAAAAGAGGTCGAGGAAAGTTGTTGGGTGATGCGCCAGCACCAATTCAAATTTTGCATCTCAACATGTGCGATGAATAACGAAGGTTTAGAACAGTAGAAATTTCAATTAAGAAGACAGTACGAAATCGTTTTCGAATTTACAGGAAACACGCATGAAGTAATTAATGACCTTCAAATATCATAATGGTAAACCAATGGAACCATATTTAGCAACAAAACTGCCACAAATTTGTTTAATTGTTTTCTAAAATTGACTCTTGCAAACTTTGCTTATGTAGGGCATCCTTGTGGCTGATTTAATGGACATTCCCAACAATTCAGAGAAATGTAATATGCTTCTCAAACGAGCAGTCATTAGTAATAAGTTATCAAAGATAACCAAAACAGTAACACAAATTAGCAAGTGAAGTTGAACTAGCCGGACAATTTCTATGTTCAAATCCGAAAAGCCAGATTTTGTCTTCTTCTAATGCTAGACCGATGAAGAATGAAAAATAAGTGGGTAGTAAACAAATGAGAAACAAATGGAGCAAGGAAATGTATTCTATCGTGATATCAACGCTGCGTAATATCAACTATTCTAATATGGTATATATCACCTTTTTTCCAGTAAATGAATCGAACCAAAAAATGATATTGCTATAGAGCATGCTCTGTCATCAAGTGTGAAAATAACTGCACTATTCTTACAAATGAGCATTTCAGTTATTTTCACTGTTTTCAATTATTTTCACACTTTCATAGCAAAACTATGAAATTATGGAAATTTATTATTTTATGTCCTATGAAGGAATAACTCAGAACTATGGCACAAAAGCTGGATTTCACTTCACGTTTATGTTCAATTTGTAAAAGCAATTGTGACAGTTGTATCGATATCAAAATTTGAAATTTGACCACCATAGATCTTTCTCTATTCTCTAATGTGTTGAATGGTAATACATGGAAAGCGAGATATTGCATCATACCTGAGAAAAAAATGAAGCAAACTTCAATTCAAGCCAATGATAGTTTGTTTCATTAATTATGTCAATGAGTATATATATACATATGTTATCGTGAAACATTTGCAGCAAAATGTATATTGGTTAGACTAATCGCCCCTATCATGAGCATCGCAGTTCGATTAGTAATCTCGACGGTTCGACTGCACTCGCCAATCACGCTCTTGTTGATCATTCTAATTCTTTTATGACCATTACTGATTTTACTATTGATTTTCTTGATAATCAGACTGATCCTGTACTTACATGTACTAGAATTTCTGAAACGAACTGAATTGATTTCTTAAAGCCTGAATTGAATTGGAAATGAGTTTATGAACATCAATCGCTGTAAATAATGACTACATGTTCTCATTCTCGTATTCACCAGCTACCCATGAGTACGTCTCTGTGAGACTAAGCGTCGGGGTTTTTATCAGTCACTTGTTATCATTCAAAATTTTCTGATCCTGCAATAGAGTGCAGGGAGCTGAAGAATTTGTTTTTACAATCACAATGAACAACCTTCGTGAAAAGCAGTTAGCATGCTGCTATGTCGCTGCTGCATGATGAATCACTAGCTAATGCCATTGTTGGTAGCAACACTCTTTCATTCCAAACCATTTTGCCAGATGACATAAATCAACATGGATAAGTCATGCACATGAGTATAGCCTATTCGATCTACTCGTGTACTCCTTTTCACAACTGACAGAGAAAATGTGGGAGAAAGGGAAAGATCTGTGCTGCCTATTCATTGACTTCGAGAAAGCTTTCGACTCAGTGTGGAGACCAGCCATGGTAGCAGTCCTGAAACGGTATGGCTTTGACAACAACATAGTGGAATTCATCTGGCAACTGATCAGCGTAACGAGAGAAACAGTTTGCAAAGGCACGGTCAAAGCAGATGAGTTTCCAATTAGACGAGGAGTACTACAAGGTTGCTCGCTATCCCTCATCTCTAACATTTTTCTCGAATTCGTTATGAAGGAAAGTCTAGCGAACCATAGCGACGAAGGGATGAAGATCTGATAGACAGATAATCAACAAATTGAGGTACGCAGACGACATAGTACTGGTAGACGAAATACGACAGCAACTCCAGTCGATGACTTACCGAAACTGCATACAGTTCAAATTGAGAATCAACACACGAAAAACAAAGTCGATGGTTGTGAGCAGAAGAGAGCAATCAGTAGAAATCAAACTGGGCGAGGCAGAAGTCGATCAAGTTGAAGATCTCGGTGTTATCTTCTCCAGAAACAGAGACTCCATGAAAGCCACCAAGGAAAGAATAGCCATGGGTTACGCAGCACTGGGGATGTTGAGCAAACTCTGAAAAGACCGACGTATCTCCAAACGATTGAAGACCAGGCTCCTAAATACCGTCGTAATCCCCACGGCCCTTGGGTCGGAGAGCTGGATCCTCAAGCAAGCGGTGAAGGACAAGCTCAGTGCATTCAAGATAAACTGCCTGAGAAAGATAATGAACATCAGTACGATAGGATCACCAACGAGACTGAGAAATATGGCAAGTGACTGGAGAAGCATAGTGAATCGGGTAGAAAATCAGCAAAGAAGATGGTTTTGGCATTTGAAAGGATGGACCAGTGACGTGTTCTTATCTTAATTTTCTCAACCTGCAATGAAGTCCAGGAAGCTAGAGAACTTGCTTTTACAATCACAAAGCGTAATATCACTTCTGCATTGCCAGTCGCTACCCAATAACCACGAAATCAATGGCGAAGGTGTAGAAATGTCTGAATTGGTTTGCATGCTTTACTCTGATCAGTGCTACTTTATGTGGTCGCCACCAGCGCCGATAGTAATTTTTCTTTCAGCGCGAGCAGCGCTACGTATATAGTGGCACAATTCAATGTAGGTAAAGACTACTGCATAGGAATGCGTTATTAACCATCGGAAGCAACACCAAATGATGCGATTATGCGGTCGTGTGTGGAGTGGCCCTAAATTGCAGTAGTCTTCATTCTCTCTCCGATGCCAGTGCTTGGTATATTGTATTCTCCGTATTAAAAGCATTCTTCCACGCAAATCATAGACAGTAAGACGCACTTGAACGACTCGTCGCTTCTAGAGAAATTTTTGAAACCTCATATTTATCTCCCTTGAGATAAGCGATGCGAGTCTACATATAATGCCTGTACAAGAGTATTTAAAAGTACTCTGTGCTTTCCCGCGAAGAGCCACGTGAGAGCAAATGCGCAATTACAAATTTCGGCACTCTACTTTCATGAGAGACGTTCAAGGTCAGTACGTACCTGACTTCTTCAAAAGTCCTCTTTGGTTCAATTTGATCCGCAAAGTCAAAGTTGAGCAGGGCTTTGCAGTTCTTTGGTATTTGGCGGACTTCCAAGAGCGACTTATGAACAGTGGGTAGATAATTAGTCTCAAACTGAGACAAGCGTGACGGCAGCAATCCATATCCCACGAGAAATTCTCAAAATAAGTGCATATCCCAATTAAGGATGACAACAACTGTAGCAATAAATGACTTATGAAAACAAATTTATGATAAATGATAATTAGCTTTACTACAATATCACTTTAAGTTAATGATGTCATAATATAATAGGGCCTATAACATATTTTAAATTTCATCTCATAATGCATTTCGCACATACCACCCTGTATTGATAAAGTATGAGTCCTTACCAAATTTGCAATTTTAATGATTATCTTCACCTTACAGAGGTCATTAACAACTTAAATTGTCAAAAAAGATATGAAATTTCAAAATTCCTCTATGAGTTTTGCCTATTGATCAATGGCAGATTAGCGTTAGCACTATGTCACTACTATCTATGCAAGCCGTTGTAGAAATCTCTGTGGTAACTAAATTACATTGAAATTTTGAAAACTGAATTGTCAAAACTTAATTCTTAGTATAGAGTGATACAAACCGAATGCTAGATTCTATGTGCATATTTCAATCTGCACTATCCCATGTTATTGGAGAGGATACTCCATCCTACTCGATTGTCAAAAATGGATTGCCGATTCCAAATGTCCTTTGATGACTCAGACAATTGTGTCCGGCCGAGTTCTGCAAGAGAAAACGATACTGCAATTATCGTATAGGTAGTTGAAGATGATCCACGCATATCCTTAAGTGACCTCGCATATAAGGCTAGAATTAAGACTTCGAATCACCGCTGCCTAAAAGAAGTCCTTTATTGCCACTAGCTCTTCAGCTATCAGGTTCCCAAACTTCTCACCGAGTCTCAAAAGCAGTTGACTTGGCTTGATCGAGTGATCGGTATTTGAGACAGATTTTTTAATCCGGGAGAACGTCGCTATGACAAAGCCTGGATGAGATTTGACGCAGAATGCACCAAACGAAGTGCAAAATTTTTCAGCTCTGAAACTGAAAATGAACGTCCACAAATCCACTTTGCACAAATCTAAATCAGCAATTTGATGCCAAAGAAATACTAGTACCTCATCTTGATACTTCCCCACAGAGCGACAATTGACGGTGACAGATATTGAAAGCCACGAACAGGAGGTAATTCAATTTTCCTGGCATTGTGCTAGAAACAAGCAGGTAACTCCTTCTCTTTATTTGCCTTCGTAAAGTAATGTACAATAAAATTGAGTAGTTAAAAACAACGGCGCTTCGCGTCACAGACACATCAAAAGGTGGGACCCATGGAATCGACTGATGCAAGTGCTCATCGAAGAGTTAGACGAATTTTTGTAACATTGTCCAAAAGTCGTCACTTGTAATGGTGCCTCTGTGACAACATCTTTAATGATGTTGCTACTGCCATTTTGATTTCCTTAATAATGTTCATATTTTTTAAGTTTATACTAATATAGCACACCTAGATGGAAATAAAAGTTTCTCTATCTTTGACACTATTTGACACAAGCCTTTTCATGTCGGTAAAGTATTAGGCTCATATCTTGTAGACTGTTGTCTTATACAGCCAAATGTAATACAGTATTTCTTATTCGTGTATGCTCTCTCTGATAGTGGCATCGCTTTTGCATTCTGAGTTGGTCCTGTTACTTAGAATAGCATTTTGAAATTCAAGCCTTCACTTTTTTAAATTGTAGGTTCTTTTCTAAATCTTGTAATGAATTCGTAATGGGAAAATAGATATGTAGGCTAATAATTATTTCAATAAAATTTGTAACACCATGAATCGATTATATCCCTGAATCTTTCGGAACAACATCGGTGTGTACGAGAGAAGTTTGTGTGAATCGTTCAGTTATTGAAATGTGTATTTACAAGCAGGGTGTATAGAACATAGGCAACATCAGCCATCATAGTGAGGTGGAGGGTATTTGATGATTAATTTGAACAGTTATTCGACCAGCAAGTATATTCGGTAGAGTAGCAACTCAGCATTAACTAAATCCCCAATGTGTATGCAGTTCCGATTTTATTAAATGTACCCGAGTTGAGACCCGGTGCCACATGTGATATGCAAATTTTTACACTTTTGGAGAAATTTTTGCATATTTGACTGATCATTATAGCAATACAAAAAGGAATAATAGCATTTTACAAATCCTCCACGTCGTTGATGTCAACCTTGGAGAGGTAATATGGTTTTTTAAAATCTGGGTTACTATCACTTTAATGCCCAACCTTGTCATTAAGAGTACTTTCTCAAGCGTGATCATATCACAAGGTATTTGCCACTGAATTAAACGCAATTCTTAAAGCTCAGAAAGTTCCTATCGTATTCGAAAATCGGAATTTCAATCAGGAAAAGGATGATAGTTTGCTGTGTATGGTCTGTGTTGCTATATGGTATAGAAGCATGAACATTGAATAAAGGATTGGAGAGAAGACTAGAAGCATTTGAGATGTGGTGTTGGAGAAGAATGTTCAATATCAGTTAGAAGAGAAAACTAAGCAATGAAGAAGTGCTGAAAAAAGCGAATGAAACACGAAGACTGCTGAATATCGTGAAACGGTGGAAGATCGAGTATTTTGGTCAAATCCTAACACACAGCGAAATGTTGCGTGTGATGGTGGAAGATAGAATCAATGGTCCAAAAGCGAGTGGAAGACAAAGACGAATCTACACCGACGATATCAAGTACTTGTCTCACACAAGGACGAAAGGAAATATCATCCGAAAGGCGATCTTAAAACATCTTCATGTGACATGAGCTCCTCCCCATGGAGACGGAATCTTACCTGTACCTGTACCTGCCACTGAAAGAGCAAAATATCATAATCAAAGACAAATATCACAATCAACCTTAGGAGATGCAAATGGGTCCGCTTTTCAGATTCAAGACATGGACTTGAAAGTTCTGTAAAGAGATCTCAATGTGTATGAGGTCTCAACTTTTCCATGAAGACTTGCATTATAATGTGGTTCATGAAATTACCCTGATAATCAGCTCAATTTCCGCTTAATTAAAATACCTGTTTGTAAGGTCTTCATTTCTTTTGATATATAATAACTTTCATACTGCTTCTACACGTGTAGTGGTTTCACGTCGCTAGCATGTAAACACAGGAATAATTTGCAAAAATTCAGCTTCTTAAAAATTGATTAATTTTTTTCTAGACCGCAGGAATTTAGTCTCTGCAAAAAACTGAATCTTTTGATATAAAACATTTCACTATCTGCTGACATTTTTTTGAGTCGACACTCTACTTACTATATACTTGCTCTATGGTTTCTACCATATCGTTATATTGTTGCTCTATGAAGAATCACTTCGCTACGTACTTTTCTCTTCCCATTGAGTGGGACTTGCTCCTAGATAGCATTTGCGCCAGTGCCGAACTCTGGATGCCCATGATTGACGTTGATACTTTGTAAAAATAATTGGATAGGTTCAAGATAAATAAATGTTCAGGCAATGATGACCCTCTACCACTTAGCATGTCCTATGACTCATCTGACAAACTTGTCACAAACGGACCAATGGAAACTTGTCAATGTAATTCCCATCCGGGAGGTAAAATTTCAGAAATTAGAAGATCTGAGACCAGTGTCCTTATTGGCAATTTTTTTGAAAGTACTAGAGAGTTGTGTCCTCAACAGTGTGGAGAGAAAAATTTTGAGTATCTATAGGAACAATCAGTTTGGTTTTAAACCTGGATGTTCGACCCTGCATGCTCGTGTATATTCATGGTTCTGTTATGCTCGTATTCTTGATTTGAGTCGCACTTCTGGTATTCTCTTACCATCGTTCGACATCAGTAAAGCTTTTGATCGACTTCCTCATGCTATTCTCATACAATCCCTGGCTAAAAACAAATTCTCATAACATTTTATCTTATGGCTACTTAAGAAACAGACGCCAACGAATTTACCTGAATCACGAAATCTTGAGCTCAACTAAGCCTGTAACATCGGGTGTTCTCCAAGGCTCACTGTTGGGTCCGTACCTTTTTGCGAGCGGTCTCCTTCTAAATGAAGAAAAACAAAATGTATGTTTGTCTCTTTTGCAAGAGTAACACCATAGTATTCTCCTGACATATCTTCATGTAGCACAATGCGGATTTTAGGTGTGATTTTCAGGACAATCTCTCATGGAGTGAGCACATTGCTCACATATGTAGACTTGCCACGCGTCGTGTCAACATTCTGCTCCTCTAAAGAAGCCGAATATCCGAGGAGGAACTCTACAATCTGCATATTCAGAGCTTGCTTGAGTTCAATTATCCCTTGCTTGTTGACATCATGAAGAAAGACAACGACAAACTTGAGAAAATTCGTAAACTCTCATACAGGGTCATTTGTGGAAAATCTTGCCGTTGTATTGCCTTTACTCATTTGTCTGTAAGACGTGATAGCAGAGCTTTAAAGGAATTTAAGAAATTGATGCAACCCTGCAGTCCTTTGCATTTTTTGTGTCCTGAGACTATATGAAGCTCTTGTCATCCACGTTCACCTGTCCTTAGAACAAACAGAAGAATATCATCATTGATAACAAGATTCATGGCATTTGATACCATAAAGTATATGAATTATTTTTCCATGTCGGTGTGCTTATTTCATAATTGTGATCTTAAATGTGTTGTATGATGTTCATTTTCTTTGAATAGAGACACATTATTACTATCAATCAATATTATAGACAGCATATGAATTCATTTTTTCAAGAAATTGGACTATTTAAGCATCTGATAAAAATTGATGGCAAATGACTCTGATAAACAGTGTATTTTGATCAGTTATTATGTGAAAACGTCTTAAGACAATGCTGAGAATACTCTATGGACCGTGTTTCCTGAACGGGTGAAATACAGAAGTTGCAAATCGACAATTCTAAACAATGAAAGTGAAAATCCTAAATGTCGAAAAAATGATGTCGTGCTTTTTTCATGTGGCTCCAGTGGCTTAAGCATTGGGTCTACATACAGGCAGCTACCACTCACAGAAAGCCAGCAAAAAGCTAGGAAAAGTCATAAAAGGAGACCTTCCAATAAGTATTCGAGGGAGGAGCCTATGACCCTCCTGATGAAAAATAGGGTTAAGGACAAGCTATACAGTAAGTACATTAAGTAGAGAGGTAACTCCGTATTTATTAAATCCCCAATGTGTAAACATTTTCGATTTTATTAAATGAACTCGAGGTGAATACAGTTGGAATTGTTTCTAAATGTGAGATATACACATTCATGTAGTTTTGAAGAAATTGCAACGGAATTGACTGATCATGATAGTACGAGTATGATGCAGAAGGAAATGATATTATTTTACAGATCGTCCGTGTCATGACAGCCGTGGAGAGGCAATGTTTGTTAAATTAACAACTCGAAGACCTGCTATTGCTTTCATGCTGAACCTCAAGAGAATAATCTTCTTAAGCGTGATCATTTCATAAGGAACCTGCCACTGGTAGAACAAAATAGCAGAAGACAATGATTTCAATTAACATTGAAAGATGCAAATGGGTGCACATCACCATTCATATTCAAGAAATGAAACACTAATTTAGTGAATCATAAATTAATGACGATGAAAATTGAAAAAAAAAAGAAATTTCAGCCGCGACAGCACAATAAGATCTCGACTTTTTCATGAAGACTTCCATTATAATGCCGTTCATTAGATTTCCTTGATCATCAGCTTTATTTCCGCTTAGTTGCGAAGCTTGTTAGCAAATGTTCATTCCTTTTGATATCCAATCTGTTTCATACTACTAATAAAAGGGCTCCATGTCGGAAGTATATAAATTTGCAAAATTTTGACTTTTTCAAAACTGCTCAAATAATTTTTTGGACATCGGGAACGTAGTCTCCGCAAAAAACTGAATCTTTTCACATAAAATTTTTCACTGTATACAGATACTTTTTTGACTCGACACTCTACCTACTTATACTTACTCTATGGGACAAGCATCTTTCATCTCGGGAAGACAGGGAATTCATTTGAGATAGAAAGGTGACCATATTGTTGGAAGTCTAACTTCACGGCTACACAAGTAAGCATTATAACTACATAGCGCTATTCAAATACCAAAAATGTGCTTTATCACTAGAAAATGGTGCGAAAAACCATTCATTACCAACATTTTCTAATGCTGCCACAAAATTTAGATGAGGTGAAGTACAACCGTTTTGACAAATGTATGTAAAGAAACAATTTTTAATGCACTCATTCAACCAGCTTTGACTGCTGGCAGATGACATTCGGGCAAGCGTTATGACAAGATACCTCTGATAATCATAATGAGATGTTCGCAAATGATGATCCGCTGTACGTAAGACGTGAAATATATAAAAAGCTACTAGGCATAATTGTAGGAATTACAGTGATCACATTGGAGTGGAGGACAATAATCTACAACTACTTTGCATTCAATTTCCTACTGCATTGTGATGATTGTCCTACACCAACAGATGCATCGTCGAGTGATTTGTATCTTTCAGAAAATGATGCACATGGTTACCGAACAAAGATTAAACGGAACAGTAGTGGGCCTAATGGACTTCCTTATTGGGTGTTTCGAGACTTCAGGAAATTCTTTCTTTCGTTATTATCTTCATCCTTAGTCGGAAGGTGTGTGAAGGAAATGTGCCTTCATGTCGAAAGCTGGAAAATATTACACATGTGCCAAACTTTGGTCGACCTAGTGGAGTTCATGATTGCAGACCAATCTCCTTACTCCCTATCCTTTCCAAAGTGCCGAAAAAAATGTTGTGGTACACAAATGGCCTTATCCCATTGTAAAATACAAGATGCTAGGAAACCAAATTCGTCTATTTATCTAGACCCGGCAAGGGTGACAGCTGTTGTGTTTTACGCTAATGCATAGCAGGATACATACTTTAATTTTTAGAATCATCATCCCCTGCCGTCGTCTTATCCAAGGCATTCGACAGACTGATTTCGATGCATGTCGATGGATTGCCGATCATCACAACAATCATTTTCAACGTGTGTGATTTGGGGATGATTAGCCTACTCCTGTTGGACAAGCATCGCCAGTGGTGTGACACAAAGGAGTGTAGTGGGCCATATTTTATTATCCATGACAACGAAATACCGTGAGTCGGTTTTTTCGAACTCAATGATAATCAAGTATGCTGAAAATTTTTAAGCCTTTTGTATTTTCTGCGACTTTCGTCTGAGGACAACCTTGGGCTTGAGCGCATAAACATTACTGACTTGACTGGCAATCGGCATTGAACGTAATAATCACTAGCAATGTCTTCTCATGCCAATGAAGTGGCCAATGGTTTCAGTCTGTTTCAACTGTCTCGCACTGCTGCAACTCTTAAATTGCTTACACTTCAATGCATACCGAGGTTGCATTGCATATGAAATGGAGTTCACTAATCGACTTCTTTGTTTGGAAGGCTAGCAGAAGAATGTAGGTCCTTGATTTTGAACCTCAGAAAGGCTGATAGTAATGCAGATTTGATTTTCATGACGCATTTTAATTTTATTCGCTCACTCATTGCGAATGCATTTCCATTCTTTTGCAATATTCCTTCCACTTTACTCGAGAATTACTTCGTATTGAGAGAAGGGCTTTGAAGATTACAAATAATCTCAACGTTTCTGACATTCTCTATGTGTGACAAAATATATATAACAATCTATACAGACAGGCATTAGATGACACTTTACACCCAATCAGATGTCTTTTCCTGAAGGGGAATCTCGGACTAGGAGCTCAGTCCTCCTACACGGAAAATAGCAAGAACTAGACGTTTTACCGACAGCTTTATCAAATGTTGTCATTAAATTGTATATTTCATTCTTTCAATTGAAATGCTTTTATGTTTCTACTTTCAATTACTTCATTGACGCACTGAACGACAGAATTCTCATTTGTGAATGTGCTCACCGACCTTGTGAGCCAAACAAACCTTTATTCTATTATATTCCTAAAAATATATTTACAAAAGTTACATTGAACGCAATTGTTTTCACTACTTGTAACAGTGTAATTACAAAAGAAAATAGGTGAATCCTAGCTTTCGCAACTGAATACAATTTCAAATAAATACAATCTAATACAATCTAAATACAAATTTCAAAGCTGCTTCATACACAAATGATGAGTTCTTCTAATCATCTTTTCTTGCTATAAAGTTTCTACATAAATTTGGATGACCGCGTGGATTGCATGCTTGAGAAGTGATACATCTCTTCACTTGTCGCTGAACATAAACTGCAATATGTGGCTCCTCCTCTTGCTCAAATTCTTTATCCACATTATCACCTTATTCAAGATAACAAGCTCTTGTCCAAGTCATTTCTCAATGCATCACGGGGTCTGCTTGTATTGGGACACAAGCGTCAAAGTCAGCTGGTGTGAGTCCCAACGGTTCTGTGGAAAAGTGAACGGAGAATTGGTGACTGGTCAAAATGCCATCAATCTCAACTACAAGAACTTGGGAGTTGGTCATTACTACATTGGTCTGACCGACACTTTCCATGAGAGAGGATCAAATCGTGATGGTTGGAGATGGACGAGCGGCAGCGTCACACCGAGCTCAAGTGCGTTGTCGTGGGAGACCAATGAGCCCGGCGATATTGGAAAAAGACAGGATTACGTATATCAATTATATAATCTGGGCAGATTCGTAGATTCCGCATCCTCAGATCCAAATCCAGCGTGGCGAGTCATCCACATGTGCCAGCCAAGAGAAGGATTGACTCCCTCATGGACAACTCGACGATCCCACAGATTCCGACAAGTTCAAATTGCTGTTTTCTCTGATCCTGATGACTATGCACTAGAACGTGGATGTACACGCGATGTTACAAATGTGAAGAAAGTCAAAGATTGTGCTTTTGAATGCTCGGAAGAAGAATATGACTGGTGTGTTGCTTTCTATCATCATGCTGACTCTGGCTTGTGCAAGCTCGTGTTGTACACTGACCAGAGCGTGAATGTTGGAGCTGCTGCTGGATGGAAAAAGTATACAAGGTACTGAGAATTTAATACAAACTTTAACTAACTATGAATAGCTACATCGCTCTGATCAACGTCGAACTTATGCTTGTAGGCACTGATATCTGATCTCACTCGGCAGAGTTAGCATCTGCATATTTTTCCTTTGAATTATCTTATTTTCTATCTGGCAATATGAACTCAGAATGAGCTTGACCCTTGGATTACCAACGTGGGTGCACGTGCATTAATGCTGCAAGAACGTGATGATCAAGCGGTGTGTCTAGACATTGTTACATAAGGAAGGATTTCACCTTGTAAACGATTGGTTTTCATATTGCAGCTAGCTTATCATAGGAAATAAATGTTCAGCGCTTCTTCTTTTTATAAAGGAGAATTCTTTCTGCTGTAGCTTATACTTAGAATCGGTCTTGCTTTGATCTTTTACTATTTATCTTAAGCATTTTCTCCCATTTTAGCATAGGGATGGCACCTGTTGGTAGGTCGAACTTTGAGTGAAATTGCCGTTTTGTCTCTTTCGAAAGGCATAATGTGATCAGCAGTGAAGTGACGCAGTGCAGTCAATGGTATGGCCAGCAGGCATCACATGCACAGCCACCAGCCGTCTGTAATTCGTCAAAGGTGTAATGCACGAGTGAGTAGCGCCAGGAAAATGGCAGGATGGGAAAAGGAAATAGTCGCAGAAAATAATGGAAATATTAGGGATCTGCTGGGAGAGCTGGCTCTGTCAGACATTTGAAAATATTTACATGCCAAATTGCCACAAACATATACTTAACAGTCAGCAGTTGGTTTCACGTACATGTATTGCAAATCATCTTTCAATTTTTAAAAAGTAATGGGGTTCAGGTGCACCTTATTTGGTAATTAGCGTAGTGTGAATTGAGACACCATGTGATCCCTAGTCCAATGTTTATTCCATGTGATCAGTGTGACAGACAATGTGTGCTACCTATGGGATAGACCGGTTTGTTAATAGCAGAGAGGATGACGAAACGCTTGCGAACACTGATGGAAATGGCATGGACACACATAGGCTGGAATATACATGTAGGTGTATGTAGTCTACAGGTCGCACACGTCCTTGATGAGTGTCATTACCAGTGATGATACCCAGGCCCTCATCCAGGAACAGAGTTTCGGAACCGTAGTAAGACTCTTCACATGTAGTACGGCTGCCAGCACGAGTTTGCGTGCGGAGCGAGACTTTCGCAAAATGATGCACACGCTATGGCTACTCAAAACTATCAGTGTGCCGAATTCTACCTGATATCTCTTCGTATCAGACAAGATCAAAGAAAGAGCATGTAGATCCAATGGGAAGCAGATTGAGGTTTTCGATGAAATGACATTTGTCCATGTTTTCCTTAATTAAATGAAAAGTTTCAAGTCTAGACCCATTGTCTATGGCATAGAATATCTCCTAGCCATGTAGTCATATTTTTTTGTACCTCTATCAAAGAAGTTAAACAGATAAACAGACACTCAGATTTGAGATACCCAATTAGCACATTAAGTGAAATTTCGGTGGGTATAAATGCTACTTTTCAGCTAGTGTACCTGTAATAATTAATAAATGGTGCTTTCTGCGAGCACAATGTAAATAGAATAATAAAATATTGGAGTCTGGTCCCATTTTTCAACTGAGGATGCATCACACTATCTGCAACGAGTCCTGCCCCTGTCCTGTGTAAGCCGTGACATCGTCGAGGCCCATAAGCAGACTTCTCTGAAGTTTTTCTCTTCATGTAAATGCTCGGACCACCCTTTAAATCTTTTGTTGCCTGCTAACTTCTTCATTTTTATCTTTTAGTGTGCGTGTAGGTGTAACTGTTTTCATTCATGTCATGATTATGACCGTCTGAAGGGGGGGTAGAAAGCCGAACAACACCCTTCCCTACAAGTGTGATTTCTACTTTTTTCATTTAACTACGGGTGATGGTGCTTTAACATTACATCATCTTAATCCTCCATCAGCTACCAGCCGCCAGTCATCACCACATTCCCTACTGCATGACGGAGCGACGATTGAACTCGTTCTTCCCATGCATATGCATGTTATTCACGTCATGAACGCTGAATATTCACTCTATGACAATCGTTCTTGTGTCTTACCTCCCTTCCTGCTATATTTTACTTTTGACTTTGTATTTGTGTCTTCATGTGGTTTCCATTTATTGAGAGCTAGTGCTTACTTATTATCAATATTATTAGCTCGATATTTCATTACACTGTTTACACATTTAGATTTATTAAGCATCATTGCATTTTCAAACTAAGGTTGTGATATTTAAAATGCGATATTTTAAATACACAGGGTGTTCCAGCTGATTCCATGGATTTTTTGCCGCACTTTTAAAATTTGCTTCAGCTCGCAAAGAGTTTATTGTCATACATGTTTAAGCTAGCATGTGAGGTACCATCTTCAGTGACAACTGACAAGCGACAAACAAAATGAAGAATATTGACAAGGGAAAGTACAATCAAACGAATTTCATTAACAATTTATGCGTTCAGACAAAATATAAACTATAAAAATAAATGTAAATATTCAGATTGAAGGTTCATGAGAGGCGTGTGATCATTAATGTGTGATTTTATTATGAGAGCTTCTCCTATACGTGCATGCTTCGTGTAATGAAGGATGTAGAATGACTGTTCTGATGGTGGATGCATGTGTAGAGAGATTTCCGAATGTGGTCTTCCTTTGATATGCTCCTTGATGCGAGTATATGTGTGGCGACGAGTCTCTCCTATATAACATTCTGGACAATGTTCACAGGAATATTTACAAGCAAGGGAAGAGTCCTCGTTGAACGGAATAGCATCTTTGTAGCATCATAGATTCTGAGTTTTTTTTGCTTGAACGCATAAATTGTTAATGAAATTCGTTTGATTGCACTTCCCTTGTATATATTCTTTATTGTGTTTGACGCTTGTCAGTTGTCACTGAAGATGGTACGTCACATGCGTACTGAAACGTGTATGACAATAAACTCTGTACAATCTTTACGGCGTATTTCTATTTCATTGGTTCAGTTCTTTGACGAGGATTAATTAATTGCCTAAACTCATGCGTCATCCAATTGTCATCACACAATAGTACCGATTTTTATTGATTCTTACTATGAAATTATGAGAAGGAATCGAACGACATTTTTATGGTTGACAAATAGATGCAGTCCGCTATTGCGTTTAGCTGTTTCATCATTGATGATCGAGGTTTGCGATGAAGACGATCTCTAACGTTGACACATTATGAAAAAAACATTAACCCTTGTCCCACTGAGATGCATGACCAACGCGCCCGACTGGGTCCTGATTATTTCCGAAACTAAAGGTTCAAGTTCACAGCAAAATACACCGAATAAAGCTCTCATCATGACGAGTCAGAATATTATCATTGTTTTGATATTCAAGGTCACTGCGGAGATCAAATCTCAGGTCAAAGGTCAAAAAGATGATTTTTCTATTATGGCTGCTATCAGTGGCGTCGCGTGCTCCCTGACCATAGGCCTTCACTCGGCATTGGAATACTATTTCTATACAAAGCACTTTTATGTCATAACATTAATTTTCATAAAAGCTGAATTTCTAATAACAATTTTCCGAACATTTTTTAAGGTCAAGTGAAAGTGCACATGAGAAGTGATTGCTCATGTCGCTTAACCGCCTTACTCAAGGAGCTGAGATCACTATATCCCCTCTCTGTCCAGACCACATTTTCTCGAGAAAAAAGGAGGCAAGGCGAACAGTTTCTTGTGTTTCTCACGGCCGGTCAGCCACTCACATGTTTGAAATTTTGATGCATCAAAATGTCTTGTGTATTTCTTATTTCTTTCTCTATGAGTACTTTCAATTTCATATCAGGTGTTGGCCTACCTTGCTTGACGACTGTCATCTTTTCAGTATATTCCCTTGAGACGAAAGGCGTAGTTATGATCTCATCTGCAGTACTAAACATAGCGTCATATCAATCACGTAAAAACAAATTATGGAATTCTACCGAATCTGGGTGTTCGAGTCAGATGCATTGCTCTGCATTCACTGGAGAACGCTCATCAGCTGATTGCAGTCTTGTCTGAACGTCAGCCATCTGCTACTGTTGACGTACTGGCCTCTCTCACATTAAGCAAAGCTAGGAACAATTGGGTTGCGCTTTATATCTAGGCACCGCGCCTCGATCAAGAAGGCAGAGCATTATGTCTATCGGGAAAGCCAATATTTACGTGGGCGCGTGCGCTTACTGCCTCACACGCACACAACTCTCTTTCGCTGTCTGAACATCAGTGCTCCGTCTGAACACACGACTAGCTTGTGTGTCTAATTGTTCGAAGAAAATAGCTGTGATTCAAGCACGTGCTGCAAAACTGTTCACTCTTGAGGTTGAGTGTCTGATTTTGAGACGGGAAGCTGTGCACAGCTATCACGAGAAGCTATCGAATTTGAAATGAATGATGACACCTTTCAATTTTATAAATGTTGGTAAATAATTTTTCAGGATGCGCCGAAGGCCTCGCAGGTACGGAGAAGACGCCACTGGTTGCTATGGTTTTAAAATTTGAATTTTAAATTCAAGGCGTCGAAGTCTGGATAGAATCTTCAAGTGAATTATCATTTTCTGCTCAAATTGACACGAAAACACTTTCTTTCATACAATCGAATAGTTTTAATATTAAATAGGACGCTTGAAATCAATGAAAGCGAAAATAGTGTAGTACAAAATTCGACAAATTTGTCGTACATTCAAATTTTTGAAATCTCATTGAGACGAAAGTATTCTTCTGCTTCTTCAGCCGTTTTCGATCTGCTGCTCGATGAAGGCCTCCACAGGACATCTTTGACTGTGGTTCTTTCTTTGACTGTGGTGTTCGTCATCTTCTCTCTTCTCGAAATTTTCAACATTGCTCTCTCCATAGCTCGCTGTGATGAAAGTATTAAGCCGATGTTATTCAAAATTGGTGGAGAGCTGTGGAAAACGTAGAAAAAAAGCTATCTAAAATTTGGAGTTCGTATCTTGCTTCGTTCAGAATCTAGATAAAGTTTTCGGTGGGGTCAGCACTCCACACCCACCCACCCACCCCCCAGTGAGCCGAAGGTGAATGGAAAGATCAGGAGATTTCAGAGGCCGCACAAATGCATCAAATGCTTTCACAGCTTCTTCGATGATTGGTCACCGGCATGAGGTTCAGGCAAAACAGAAATCTCTAGAAAACGCTTGTTGACCTTTTCGATGAACATGCGACGGGAAAGTTCAAAATTGCTCACATTTCGATACTGCTGATCTGATTTGAGTCGAACTTGGAAAGGCTTCTGTAAACATCTTTCTAGGTCACAAACATTTTATCTTCCAATGTAAGAATCAATGAACGTTTGTCCTGCTTTCCAAGATTTTAGCAGGATTTTTAAAAATTCAATCAGCTGTAAAAAGGCAAACAATGAATATATCTGAAAGCCCATGAATTTTCATGAATTGTCATAGTGAAGTCACATGTAAAGTTTGAACCGCCAATTTTCATTTGTTTTAATGCTACGACCTAAAAGGGCTTCACCTGCCAAGCACGGTCTCCTGGAAAGTGTTACTGAATCCGTCAAGTTCTCTCTACAATCCGCGCTCCCTTGGAATATTTATTGATGTGTGAGTGACACTCCATGATGATCAGCTGTTACTCTGATAAATGGAACTCCACTATATTGACGATTATTCTATAGACCCTGTCTTCAGGTGAACGTCACTTGTGAGGAGTAGGCCGAAAAGAGACAGTGCCGGGTGACGAATTCCCGCTATACTGAAACGATTGACTTCGAAGATGACATTGCATTGCCAACAATTAGACGAGGCTGTCGGAATTGGTGTGCATGTAGATACAGAAGATCAAATATGAGGATTCCATCCCGGTGTCACCAGCTGATGCTTGTATTACGATGCAGGTATTCATTCTGACATCTGGCTGCAAGTAAGAAGATCCGAGTGGAAAATTTTCAGTGGAGATGTAACAAAAAGGAATTGTATAGACGCTTTCGAAAGAAACAGAGTTCCGTTGTTTCCAAACCACATAGTATGTGAAGGTCTCCATAATACAGGTGGCAGTTCTACAAAATTAGAAGCCTGCAAACAGAAAAAGAGTGGGCCAAATCTGCCGCATCTGTTTGTTTCTTTTTGCAATAAAGAAACCATAGTTCCATCCAATGTCCTTGCTCGGGGAAAAGCAACACAAAGCCGATCAACCATCTGGTTAGGAAATTGCGGATAAATGCCTGCGAGACCATAAAATCTGCAAGCCAAAAGGTGCTATAGGCCTGTTGTATACGAAATGGGAGCTTAATTTGCAATTTGGGACATCCAGACGCGAGCACATTACATGAATAATATTATTGCTTCTTCAAAGAATTCGGGTAACCCATACGAACTTTTTGAAGTCTAAATACACGTTAGACAATTGCAAAAATGGTGGCGATACTTCATGCATATGTATATACAAGCGAAGAGAGTCCTCAACTCCCTTGAATGCGATCATGCACGCATATTGGTCTGACCAACACCGATTTCAAGACAAGAAGAAAAGAATTCTCTTTGTCCCCGTGTCTCAATTAGCCACAACAGTGCCGTATGAACATCGTTCACAAGCAATGCACGCAATGATTATGATTGAATTCAACTTACTCTTGATAATGACATAGCCTCCAAATTTATGTAGGCCTACATAGACCAAAATTTGTTTGCAATTCTAGTCCAGCACTCCATCCCATTTGATACAGTTAATGCTCTCATTATAGATCAAGATTTCTCTTCATTTTTTCTTTAGCAAATTGTGATTATACTCTGGAAGCAGAGCATAGCTACATCCGGCAGCCGGAACCAGTTTCTGCAGGGAACGAGGCCGAAAATGAAACTTTCATAGAATGATGTGCACTGTATGCCTACAACGAATCGGTGCGTCTGCCGAGTTCTATTGAGTTCCTCTTCTTGTCAGACAGGATCAAAGAAAAACACATGTAAATGCAATGGGATGCAGATTGCAGTTTTTGGCTAAAATGAAACTTTGTATGTTTTCTCTGATAAAACAAAAAATACTAAGCCCAGAGTCATAATTGTTGGCACGGAATGTCTTCAGTTCCATACCTTTCATGTTCATGCACCCATGTGTATAAAGATAAATACATTTAGATTTGACGATCCTCTTAATGTCGGCAAACACAAACATTTTGATGAACTTTATCCGCATTCAGCCACATTCTCACATACATGGACGATCAGAAACATGATAATAGTACATGCACATCATAGGAAATGATCTGAAGACATTCCATGTCAAAAATTATGACTCCAGACTTAATGCTTTTCAGTTGAGAAGAGAAAACAAAGAAAATTTCATTTTAGCCAAAAACGTCAAGACATGGGTGTACATCATTCTTTGAAAGTCTCATTTTCGGCCTCGTTCCATGCAGAAACTTGCTCTGGCTGCCGTATTAAACCATAGGCCCTCTAGCATGATTACGACGCGCTGTGCAAATACAAACATCTTTAATCTATGCATTTTGCTGTGCAATTTTGCTTTCGATATCAAAGTCTTGATGCATGCGCGACTTAATTGGCATCATCAAACTCAATTTTTGTCATCAAATTTGATATTGATATGCTCAATTATACCTCATTCGTGCCAATAACATGCTTGAGAATAACGTTTCTAGACATTGGTGTGCCTTAAAGTTTATAACAATATGAAATTGAGTCGATTTCTTTGCATCAAAGAGTGATGCTAATACATTGGAGCAATAGGCGTCCAGCAGATCCTGCTTGGCAGATAGAGCAAAAAGTTTTTAGGGCAGGACAACCGCTGTCAATCATGCAGTTGACGCAAGAGTTTAGGCATGGAGCTGAAACAGGTTTTAAAAAATAGCGGCAAAAACTCCGAGTGATTGGTTGAAGCACCCTGTATATTTAAATATAGTTAAAAACAATGTTTTTATTATGTTTTTTAAAGTTTTGTGTTATTTTTTTCATGTAAAAGACGTCTTTCCTTCATCGACATACAATTCACAATTCCTTAGACGGTGCAATCCCCTCTGTGTATGTATAGGCCTAATTGTGCATGAAATGTCAGCAAATTAATCTTTTGACAAAGGCACTTTTAAAATGCTAGTAGAGCGAGTGCAGTTTACTCTAAAATCGCAGGCAGTGACAGTCGAATCTACCGTGGTACAATTTATGTGGAATTTCGATGCTATGGCTGATTATCACCAGCATCACCATAGCAAGGTTGCGGAACTCACGGAAATCGTGTGTGAAAGCAGACTTCAAGAAATTATTTTTGTTAATGACTTCTTCCTATTTCATTCCGTTGACAAAAGTGACGTTGAGTGTGTTGAGTGATGTTTAGTGATGCTGAGTGTGCTGCATGGTTGGAACCGGCCGGATTTTTGGCGGTCGGGGCCGGGCCGGCGGTCGATGTAGTCACAATCCACTGGAACTAAGCCGACGTCTCTGTAACCTAAATGTACTAATTAAGACTGGCAGCTGCTCAACTTAGACTAACTTAGACTTAAACTTAAAATGCTTTTATTAAGCATTCTAACTAAAGACTTTCCCGAATGAGAAAAGTCTTTTGGATTACTAGTATCATTTCATATTTTCCATTTAATCACTGATTCCTTTAGGAAAACATTTATTTGATTCGCCGTAAGTACTGCCGCAAATCTCATCAAATATACAAAAAACAAGAATCACATAAAAACATGCTTGAAACATATTTAGACAAAAACCATTTTTTGACCCTACTTCAAAAACAGCATTCTCGCATGTATCACCGATCGAAGGCATGATAATAACACATGCAGAATATAAGAAGACCAGAAGATATGTCATAGGTTAGAAATAGCGAGTGTTCCGATTGGATAGAATAGAATGCGTATATTTCATAATCACAATGGTGATCATTGTCAAGCATACTGGACAAACTTCATACGTATAAAGAAAAACTGCAAAATTTAAAACATAACCATGCATGTACACACGCGGTTGTGTCATGCAAGCAAAATCAAAGTTGCACTAATGTTGCAAGAATGCTACCTACAAACATAAATGTCGAGAATCATATCTGAAATATTACATGTATATGTCAATAGCTAGAAATTTACTGCATTTGTCCCCTCTTTCTCTGTTGAATATTTTTTTAGCCAGCACAATTGAAAAACGGAATGTAATCTTCACCTTCAAAAAAGTATCTTCATAGTTTTGAATCCAATCGAAACTTCAATTTCACATTCTGTTTTTACAAAACTCCTCATTTGAAAAAATAACAAGTTTTGCTTGCATTCATGTACAGAATGATTGAAACAATTTGTCAAAATTAATTTCAGTAACTTCAGTGTGTCTGAACGTAATTCATAACCACACACAGCACCACATGAAACAATGACTTTCACTTGATGAGAGACTGTACTTATCAGAATCAAACCATTATTTGAAGAAGTTACATTATGTTGCAATTGTTTTTTGCTACTTGTAACAGCAAATTTATTTACAAATGAGAATAGATGAATCCTAGCTTTCACATTTAATCACAATGGAGTTTATGCTTCACCATGGAAAACAAATCTACCTTGAGCACAAATGATGAGACATCTTTTATTATTATGAAGGTTCTACACAAATTTGGAATCAGTATGGACTGCATGCTTGAGAAGTGATGCATCTCTTCACTTGTCGCTGAACATAAACTGCAATATGTGGCTCCTCCTCTTGCTCAAATTCTTTATCCACATTATCACCTTATTCAAGATAACAAGCGCTTGTCCAAGTCCTTTCTCAATGCATCACGGGGTCTGCTTATATTGGAACACAAGCGTCAAAGTCAGCTGGTGTGAGTCCCAACGGTTCTGTGGAAAAGTCAGCGGAGAATTGGTGACTGGTCAAAATGCCATCAATCTCAACAACAAGAACTTGGGAGTTGGTCATTACTACATTGGTCTGACCGACACTTTCCATGAGAGAGGATCAAATCGTGATGGTTGGAGATGGACGAGCGGTGGCGTCACGCCGAGCTCAAACAACCTGGTCTGGGCCACCGGCGAGCCGGGAAACACTGGGAAATCATCAGATTATGTAATTCAGTTGGCAAATGTTGGAAGATTCGGAGACAATGGAATATTCGTCTTTGATCCAAGCTGGCAAGCCATTCCCATGTGTCAGCCAAGAGAGGGGTTGGCCAACTCGACGATCTCACACATTCCGACCCGCTTCAATTGCCGTTTTCTCTGACCCCAATGACTATGCACAAGGAGGAGGATGCACACGCAATGTTACAAATGTAGAAGAAGTCATAGATTACGCTGTTGAATGCCTAGAAGAAGAATATGACTGGTGTGTTGTTTTCTATCATCATGCTGACTCTGGATTGTGCAAGCTCGTGTTGTACATTCAGAGCGTGAATGTTGGAGCTGCTGCTGCTGCTGGATGGAAAAGTATACAAGGTACTGAGAATTGACCAGGACACATCTCTGAATAGCTGCAACATTAATCAGAGATGTGATAGACATGATTGATTCAAAATCATCTAACTTACAAGCCTTCTTGAAAACAAATGTTTATAAAATACTAATATGATCTAATCAGCATATAGAGCAATATGTATGTTTTCCTCTGGATTATCATACTTCCTCTTTGACACAATGAACTCAAAAATAAGTTTTGATGTATTAGAATAAAATTTGAATTGGGACACCGTATTCCATGCAATCAATGTGACTGGGCATGTTACCTGCAGGATAGACAGGCTGGTCAATAGTAGAAACAACCAAACAGAACATCTGCGAATTGTGATGAAAATAGCGTGGACGTCAGAATGTGCATGCACGTAGTACATACATAGGTCGCACAAATCTTTGAAGATTGTCATGTTGCAACTTTCTAATGTTTTGATAGTGACATGATAGACATGACACTAAACAAATATGGTCATGATATAGGGCCTACTTATTTTTGTAATGAAACTAAGTTGATAATAGCGAACGGTAGATATGAAAATGCAAGTTTGTTTAGGGAAATGTACATTTCACTGTGTTCAAAACGGTGTTATAAGGGAATCTATGATTGATTACTTGAATCTGTTATAAATGCACTAACTGAATTTACAATTGGTTATCCCGTATTATACACGCATCATTCACAGATAAAATTAAAAGATTAACCTATAGCAATGAAATAAAGCTATCGAATCCAACGCCCCTGAACAATAAAATGTTTCCTTACAAGTGGACAAAAGAAAATCGCCTAAAATTCGATAGAATTGAATTTGTTAAACAATGTTTATTACTTTCAAATAAATTGAATGCTTTTCCTATGAATGTAAGTGAGATGTACGAGGAATTATTAACTATTAAAAATAAAGCGAGCCAGACCAAAAACAAATTTCATAGATCTAAATACTCTGAAAATATAGCAAGATTGAGAGTGATTTATAGAAAAGAAGTCACAAGAAAAACACAACAAATGAAAATTTGACAAAATTAATGCAGTCAAGAGGAACCCTGCAGAAAGAATTAAGGAAAGAAAAGCAAAAATTGAAGAACGATTGACTAAATGAATTGATATTTGCGAAAGAACATAATGATCATAAAACGTATTGGAGTTTGATAAATTCCAAAACGAAAAAGAAATGTAACCAGCAATCTGAAATCCGTCAATTTCCTAATTGAAATAAAAAATAATGATCAACTTGAAAAATCCAATATTCCGAGAAATAAAAAAGTTTTAGAACAACATCCTGCTGCTTTCAATGAAATTTTAAATGATGAAATCACTATCAACGAAAAAATAGCAACTTGATGAAAACTAAAAGTTGTAAATCAATTGGTCCCGATGAATTGATATCAGATATGCTTAAAATATCGGAAAACACTTTATCAATATTTCAAGTTCTATTCAACCAACTTTTAAATAATAATGATGAAATGCCATTTCCTGAAAGTTGGATAATGCCAATATATAAAAAGGGCGACAAAAATGTTGTAACTAGCTACAGAAATATAAATTTAAGCTCAAATCTCGAAAAAGCTCGGACGAAAATTTTGAATGAAAGATTAAGCTTATGGTTAAAGGAGAACAATGTCGTTCATCAATGCCAAACAGAGCTTCTGAAAGGAAGTTCAATCATGGATAATATTCACGTACTGAAAGAAATTATGCAAACATGCAAAAATCATAAACATCCTTTGTAAGCTTCATAGATTTATCAAAGGTGTTTAATTCGATTCCAAAAACCATACTTATTAAGCGACTACATGAAGTACTTCCAAATAGTAACTTTCTCCACCTTCTAAAAGGATTGATCACTGAAACGAAATACAAGATCCTGTACAATGGTGTAGAATCTGAAACATTTTACTTACAAAATGGTATACCTCAAGGAGATAGCCTATCTCCAACCCGATCTTCCACATTAATGAATAACTGAGCAAGAGAAATTTCCTTAAAAGCTGAAACCACAAATGCTGCAAACATAAGTGTGTTCAACATACCATGTTTGATATATGCAGATGATATTCTATTGATGAATATTGATGAAGATGCTTTACTTGAACAAATAAGAATAGTGGAAAAGTTTTACAATTCTATTGGCCTGAAAATGAATTACTGTAGAACAAAAATTATGATACAAAATGATGCATATGAAAATTAATATATCAATGTCAATTTATTTTGATTTTTTTTCTAAATGTAAAACTTCTATTTCATACGACATCTCATAGCAGATACAAAGAAGAAGACAAAGTTTACATTTAAAAAGAGAATTGAAGATAGCTGAGTTAGTTCAGGTCTCTGCACCCTGGGAAACAAGACAAGATACTCGTTGCCGTATACAATTGCCACTCTGTATTGCTCTGTATACAGGATTCCCAAAGGCTCAAGAGCACAAATTTCAATCGCACTGTGTACTCTTATAACTTCAGTTTGTGAAACGAACACTATTGAGTCATGGAGAAAGTTGCTGATTTTTCCGTCTCAGTGTTTGTTTAAAACAAAAAGTAGAGGAAGTCGCCAATAATCTCTGGCTTCTACAATCAATCGGCGCATTACACTTTTTCTGTCCCAGCCCTTCTTAGACCAGACTGAAGCACCTGCATCTGCTCCTAGACGAAAGGCTCAAGACACTAGGAAGAATTGGCGAAACTAGTTGAAAGCAAGATTGAAAAGGGCGACGTTAGAGGAGCGTTGCGAGTTATATCATCGACGGATTCGCTCGCTGTCAGCACTTCTGAGAAATTAAAAAAGCTGATAGACAAACATCCTACACCGTGTTGTTTGAAATAACGGATCCTTATTCATTGCAATAATTTCTAGGGAGTCCGCACTAGATGTTCGTTTTTTTTGATCGTTTATTGTCGAGATCTTTCGATCGTTCTACACGATCATCGTCAGGAAAGTGACAAGAAGCAACTTACATGAGAAGTGTTAACTAAGTTCTAAGAGCTTGAAGCACAGTTGAAGACACAAAGAAAAAACTAACTCTGAAGTCACAAAATAAAAGATAAGGTATGCTACTGTGCAAAAATGATAAGTAATACGCTAAAACCAGAAATTAAAAAAAGAGAGAAGAGACCTGAACCAGCCAAGATCTTGGGTTCAGTCTACAAGATTCCGTGCGCAGAAGAAGGGTGCGATTGGATGTATGTGGGAGAGACCCAACGCCCATTGGAAGAAAGACAGAAAGAGCATCAGCGTTCAATTCGCAATATGGATGTACTCCGATTGAAAGTGGCGCAGCACGCATTGGAGGCGAACCATCGTGTAGCAGTGAGCGAGATGGAGATAGTGGACAAGGAGCCGGGTTGGAGAAGGCGAATTGTGAAGGAGTCATTGTGGTCTCATCGTCTTCATGTCACAGAACAAGACTAAGCATCATTTGTGCGATTCGTGGAAGTTTTGACTCTCTTTTTTTTAATTTCTGGTTTTAGCGTCTTACTTATTATTTTTGTACAGTAGCATACCTTATCTTTTATTTTGTGACTTCAGAGTTAGTTTTTTCTTTGTGTCTTCAACTGTGCTTCAAGCTGTTAGAACTTGGTTAACAGTTCTCATGTAAGTTGCTTCTTGTCACTTTCCTGACGATGATCGTGTAGAACGGTCGAAAGATCTCAACAATAAACGATCGAAAAAAACGAACATCTAGTGCGGACTCCCTAGAAATTATTGCAATCCTACACCGTCCCCTTACTCCGACTTTTCTATTGGTCCAACAGCGGAAGATATACCGTAAAAGTCAGTTAAAAAAAGTCAGTAAAAGTCAGTTTTTTCAGTTAAATACACGATTAAATTTTTTTATCATTCGGATCCCTAAGTTTTCTACCCATGAACTGCAGAATTGGTATTTTACACAATCTAGACAGTTTATAGAGCTTAACTATTGCTAGTATGACAAATCGATAAGGTTACTTAATAGATAGCATTTTTTCCAAAAACGGGGTAACTTTGAACAAACACATTTTTTCATATACAATGCTATATTTGGATCATAACAAGTTCTTTCAATTAACTATTCCGTAACTAAACAACAAAAACAATATGCTAAGTAAAGAATAACACTTAGCAGTTGCAAGTTGATGAATTTGAATATTCACAGAAGTCACATTTGTAGAATGGATCCGTCGTTCCATCGTTGCAGAATCCACAATACCATTGCAGACGGTCAACACACCGCACCCAATAAGGTCCGGAGTAGGTGGCGAAGGATCTGAAGCAGTTGCTGCAGTTATCGTCTGATCCCGATGACGAGGCTGCTCCGGCAGTTGAGGTACTCGGCTCGGACGAGCTGGTTCCTGGAGCTGTTCCTGTTGTGAGAGATTCTTCAGAAATCTGGCGCCCGGCACTACTTTTCTTCCACTTGACGTCTTCACTTTGTCCGTTATTCCTCGATGGTCACGAAGCATCTGAATAAGCGCTCCATCAAGAGAACGCCCGATCTCACTTTTATTGGAGGATGCATCTGGAAGGTGTTTCAAGGGTTCAGAAAGATTGAATGGAGACAGACCCGTTGCTCTGAATCCAGATTTGAGGTTGATGTCTATGGTCTTCTTTACTTCCTGATACAGTTGATGAAGCATTACCGGGAAGTTCACCTTTGGAAGTGCAACCTTTGATCGAGACTCTTTCCTGAAGTTGTCCAAGATGGTTGCCCATACTCTTTTAAACGGTCTGAAGACGGATACATCCAGTGGTTGCATTATATGAGTCGTGTTCGGAGGGAGAGCCACAAAGAGAATGTCGTTTTCTCGTGCCATTCGAACGACGCTAACGGAAAAATGCGATGCCAGATTGTCACCAATAAGAATCTTCCGCCCCGGCTTGGATCGAACCGCTGCCAGGAAGACGTCCCGGAACCATTTCTTGAATATGTCCATATCGAACCATCCGGATTTCGAGACACTGTATTGAGCTCCAGAAGGACCGCCAACAGTCCAACCTTCGTAAAGGTTGATATCTTTGTAAACCACATGTGGAGGCAGCAACTCTCCTTCAGCTGAGCCGCATACCATGATGGAGATATTCACCTTGCTGTGTTCTTTCACAACCTCGACTCTTCTAGCACCACGATGAACTACCACATTGCAGGCACCAGGATCGTCGGATAGCGCGGTTTCATCGAAGTTATAGATGTTTGTAGATGGAATCTGATCAGCTCCTGCTACTTCCATCTCACGGAAGAAAGATTCAATGTCTTGAGTACTAACAGAAGACCGGGCTCTTTTGATGTTCCCAGGTTTTCTGTACACCATTTTGTTTCTCTTCATGAATGACACTACGAAGTCTTCGCCGGGTAAATTGTCTTTGAATCGAGACTCGACGCGTCCGTGCTGGTCTAGGTATCCTTTTATGAGGAGGGCCACAGTCTTGCGACAGAAGCCGTAGCCCCATTCTGTAACTTGTTTTATAGTGTCGCGGATAACTGTTTCTTCTTCATCTGACAGCACTGGTGGTCTTCGTACGACGGTTGGATTCAGGTTATAGTGTAGGGTGCTCAGGTTGATGTTGAATTGATTGGCTGCACATCGCAAAGACATTCCCGATTTCACAGCGTCAACAGCAAGTAAAAGATCATCTTCAGTGAAGTTTCCGTATGTCCGTTTGTTATTTCCACGTGTGTAGGACCTCGGCATCGTCGCTACTGTCGGATTTCAGTCGTAGAATGAATATAAAGCCAGTGTCGACTGCACTAAGTTCTGACACACGTGTGCGCTTGAAAATCGATATCGACTTTCTTGCATTCCAAGTAGAATCGTCGAATAAGCTATTGTTCACACACTACAAGCATCTGTCATTGATTGACACAGTTAGAAGACACTGCCGAATGCCAATGAAGAAAACAGATAGCAAAAACAGCATTTAGTGCTAAGTGTTCAAAGTTACCCCTGCTGTTCAAAGTTACTCCGTTTTACGGTAGACGAAGCAATTCAGTGTGATGTTGAAAAAGTTCGGAAGGCAATTTTCAACTTCCATCCGGGATCTTCGGCTGGGCGAGATTTGCTGGAACCACAGCACTTAAAAGATCTGATCTCCAAAACTGTAGGAGAAAATGCCCAATAGCTATTGAAATCCATTACACGCCTTTGCAATTTGATGTTGAGCAGCAGTGCTGCAGAGGAAGTGGTCCTTTATTTATATGGCACATCACTCATCGCACTTACGAAGAAGAATTCAGACATGCGGCCCATTGCTGTCGGAAAAATTTATCGTCACATCGTCTGTAAGATAGCAGCTCGCCATGGAAGGGAGGAATTGCGGGGCAAACTCTATCCCATCAACTGGAAGACGGAATACTCAATGGAGCGGAAGCAATAATCCATACTGTTCGCAATGTTCTCCACAAGAAAATGAGCTCCAACCAGCCGTTTATAATGCTCAAGATCGACTTCAAGAATGCTTTCAACTCTGTTCGAAGGGATGTCGTCTTATCTGAAATAAAGAAGTCTACCAGGCAAATATTTCCGTTAATTTGGCAAATGTATGGTTCACCCACAAACCTTTTCTATGAAGACCACATTATTCCGTCAAATGAAGGGATGCAGCAAGGAGACCCCATGGGTCCTCTGGGAATTTCAATAGCTGTACATCCATTGATCAGAGATCTCACCAGTAGTATTAACTCTTGGTATCTAGATGATTGGCACCATCGATCAAGTGTGCAAAGATTTGAAGACTATTTTTAAGTCGCCAAAAAGAATTTGGTCTCTCATTAAATTTACCAAAGTGTGAAATCTTTGATCCTCTCAATCTGTGTGATTCTTCCACTGAAAGTGTATTTCACAATATGAGGAGAATATCGTATTCTGGCGCTACCCTTTTGGGGTCTCCCTTGTTCCCTCAAAGTGCTTTGGCGGTATTTAATGAGAAATTGAGAGACATGGACAATGTTGTTGACCGCATGAGTGACATTGAGTCACACTGTGACTTTTATATTTCAAAAAATTGTTTAGTATTCCGAAATTTTGTACATATTACGGACATATCCCTTTTATCGATTGTCAAGTCTTTTGCTGAAGTTTGATGAGCTTCAAAGGAAATCATTGAAGACAATTCTCAATTGCACGCTGACACCTGAGTCATGTACATAGACCTTTCTCACGGTGAAGTTTGGAGGTATCGGATTGAGGAGAACTGCTGATCTGTCTCTGCCAGCTTTCATTGCGTCAGTCAATGGCGTTGCTAGGACAGTATCAAAAATCCTCCACGATTTCCAGTCAGACCCGGATCTTATTGAGCCGTACAAACGTGGGAAGCAAAAATCCCCGGAAATGTTGCACCTACAGGAGAACAAGTTAAATATCTGAAAGCTTGGGATCTACCGTTGATAAAGAATCAATTTGATGCGCGTCTGAATTCAACATCCAATGTCAAGACAAAAAGCAGACTCCTATCTGCTTCATCCCCTGGAGCTGGTGCTTGGCTAAGCGCTATCCCACTTCTAAGTCTGGACGTCAAACTAGACAACGAACATCCACGTATATCAATAGCTCTCCGACTTGGGGCCAACATTTGTGTACCTTTCATATGCAAGTGTGGATCGGACGTCGACAGTTATGGCACGCATGGTCTGAGTTGCCGCTTTAACTCAGGAAGATGCACGACATACTGAGGCCAACGACATAATTCGAAGATCGCCAGTTTCTGCCGGCTTGCCTGCTATTCTTCAGCCGCAAGGCCTCTGTCGTGATGACGGGAAGAGTACGGATGGTGTAACTCTAACCCCCTGGAGCAGGGGTTGACAGCTTGTCTGGAACTTGTGTCGATACCCTGGCCGAAAGCAACCTCCAAATTTCTAGCCTCGAAGGGGGAAAGTTAGCGTCACGATCAGAGAACAAAAAGTGGAGAAAGTATGAAAGTCTGCAACATTCGTGCGTGTTCTGTCCAATTGCAGCAGAAACACTTGGTGCCTGGGGAATGGATGCGCTGTCAATGATCAAGGAAATAGGCAAAAGGATTGCGGAAGTCACGGGTGAAGCTCGGGCAAAAACGTTTTTGAAACAGCGCCTGAGTCTTGCAATACAGAGAGGCAAAGAAAATGCTAAATTTAAATAATCAAATTAAGCAAATCGAGATAGTAAAGGAATATGAATAATTTCAAAAATTTTAAAGGATTTTGGATCTCGAATAATACTAACAAGCATTTACTTTCACTTGCCAAAAAAGGAAGTCAATCTGCTTATTTAATGGCTACGATATTGAAAGAATTTTCAGATCCCAATGGAACTATAGTGAAAAATACTTTGAAATGCTAACGCTGTCAAAGATGTAATGCGGTGGAGAATTTTGTTCTTATAATAAATTGTATGAATTAAACAAAATATATTTTCAATTTTACAAACGCATCTATCATTTGTCAGCTATACTACATCAAACTACTGATTAATCGGAGAATTTGGTTTATTTCCTTTCGAATATTATTTTGATAAAGCTGCGATGAACCTTTGGATCAAAGTTATTTCTAGCAATGATAACAACATCATGAAAATGAGCTTTAATCACATTTTGAACAACCTGAATAATACACAGTACTCATATACATGCTGTTGGAGAGCAGAAAAGCTACTTAAACAGCTGAACCTAACATATTTATGGGTAAATGCAGCAATCTCAAATGTCAATATAAAGGAATACAAGAGCATTGTTAAAACCAGATTGGTAGAACACTTCAGAGCTGAACAAAGTGTTACTTTACTTACTTTGGAGCTGAATGGATAACTTAAGCTAAAAGAAGTCGTAGAGGAGCTAACTATCTAGAATCAGCTCAATTTGATTGCACTATTAAACATTATTTAACCCTTAACTTAAGACAGAAGGATATCCGACTGTAACTTTCTCGTTGTCATACGCTAATAGGCTTAATTGCACTAACCATTAACTGGGGTGTCGATCCTGGCGAGTCGTTGTCCGCATCGTCCTCCCAGCGCACGCGTAGTCAGTCTCGCTCGTGCTCTCTCCGGGGCGAAGCAGCCAGACTTGGAGGGCGTCTCCACGGGCTCGTAGGTGGGTTGGCTTCAAAGTCTCCCGACTGTCGTCGAGGTGAAGAGTCTCCCGATTGTCGTCGAGGTGATGAATCTCCCGGCTTCTGTCGGGGTGAAGGAGCAGCTGCCTCGGATGGCTCCGGTTTGATTGCCAGCTGCTGGGCACGGGTAACGAGATCCTCCGCTAGAATAGATAAATCATCATAGTCATCTTGTTCTGACATAATTCACTGCTTGAAACTGCTTGTCAGAGCAATTCCAACCAGGATTACAAAAGCTCTGCTCACTTAAAATCCCTCAACAGGTAGCAAAACAATTCCCACAAAAAGTACAGCTTATTTAAAATTGGTTCAGTAAAAGTCAGTAAAATTAGCGTACTTAAGGACTCTTACCTTACACGACCATTGTTGAATACTATGTGCGGAAATCATGATTTGGCCTCGAAAACGGGAACTTACAGAAATCGATTAAAATACGAAGACAGAATATACAGCTTCTGCAAACATAGAACAATTGAACTGATATCCACTTTATCTGTGAATGCTCGATGTATAACAATATCAGGTCACAATTCACGCCTTTTATTATTCATATCATGAAGCAAGATTTCTATGAAGTACTGCAGAGAATAGATATAGGATGCATTGTGAAGTTAAGAAAATCTATCCAGGCACCAGTTGACGTCAGAACTAAGACATTGTTACAACGCAAATGACTGCATGAACGCAACTCAACTGCAGTAAAAGATGAAACATCGCAATAGGGACTTCAGGAAACTTTACATCGCTTGCGTCAGCTAGTTTACGAGGTCCGGAATATTAGTAAATCATCTGAAATTCTATCATCACACGCTCCTTTTCAGGTAAGATTCTTTGAAGTGCCGGTCACTATCTCTTATGTATGCATAATGTATGTATATATTTGTTTCTAATGTGCACTTTATTAAATCATCGTTCCGGACATCGTCAATAATTAGGATGAAGCATGTTTTGGGATGCCACTGATAAATTTTTGATACCAGGCCGTTTGCTTTAATAAATGTTCAAGATCTCCAATAGCGTTTATACAATTTATGACTTGTGCTTTGATTAAATTCATACAAATACTACTTCATGTTGAGATTCAAATGTCCTCTCCTTCCAATGCATCAATTTTCATTTCTTTAGATTTCATACATTTTCTTCTTTTATTTCACGTGTATACATTTCATCGCTTTATGTAAATGTAGAATATCATCTTTGCCATCATTCTGTATTTGTAAAAGTCATCATGCATCACCTCATGCTCGTGTTCTCTTTTAGAAATAAACGATTTGATATTTTTATATTCAGGTGCAAAATGATTAAGGCAATTTATCTAAATTCATTTGAGTTTATAACTTCATTGTGCTTGAACATAATTCATAACTATACACAGCACCACATGAAACAATGACTTTCATTCGAAGAGAGATTTTATTCATGATAATCAAAACTATTTGCAGAAGCTACATTATGTTGTTTTTTGCTACTTGTAGCAGCAGATTTATTTACAGAATAGATGAATACAAGCTTTCAAAACTGATCACAATGAAGTTATTGCTTCACCATGGAAATTAAATCTACCTTGCACACAAATGATGAGTTTCTTTATATGCATCTTTTATCATTATGAAGGTTCTAAATGACATTGGACGGCAATATCGACTGCATGCTTGAGAAGTGATACATCTCTTCACGTGGCGCTGAACATAAACTGCAATATGCGGCTCCTCCTCTTGCTCAAATTCTTTATCCACATTATCACCCTTTTCAAGATAACAAGCGCCTGTCCAAGTCCTTTCTCAAAGCATCACGGGATCTGCTTGTATTGGAACACAAGCGTCAAATCGAATTAAGACACGACACGGTCAAAAAAATTCGAAGGATCCAGGAAACGGAAGATGCCAAACTTAAACAATTACCCTAGTGGAGAATCCTGTAAATAATTAGGTAATTTAAAATAAATTACCTAATTTTAATTTAAAGTCTTCTAGAAAAAAGTCAGCTGGTGCGAGTCCCAACGGTTGTGTGGAAAAGTCAGCGGAGAATTGGTGACTGGTCAAAATGCCATCAATCTCAACAACAAGAACTTGGGAGTTGGTCATTACTACATTGGTCTGACCGACACTTTCCATGAGAGAGGATCAAATCGTGATGGTTGGAGATGGACGAGCGGCAGCGTCACGCCGAGCTCAAGCATGCTGGCCTCGGGCGGCGGTGAGCCGGGAAACGCTGGGAAAGCACAGGATTATGTAATTCAGATTCACAATTTAGGAAACTTCGGAGACAATACAAATTTCGTCTCTATTCCACGTTGGCAAGCCATTCCCATGTGTCAGCCAAGAGAGGGGTTGACTCCATTATGGCCAACTCGACGATCCCGCACATTACGACCCGCTTCAATTGCCGTTTTCTCTGACCCCAATGACTATGCACAAGGAGGAGGATGCACACGCAATGTTACAAATGTAGAAGAAGTCATAGATTACGCTGTTGAATGCCTAGAAGAAGAATATGACTGGTGTGTTGTTTTCTATCATCATGCTGACTCTGGATTGTGCAAGCTCGTGTTGTACATTCAGAGCGTGAATGTTGGAGCTGCTGCTGCTGCTGGATGGAAAAGTATACAAGGTACTGAGAATTGACCAGGACACATCTCTGAATAGCTGCAACATTAATCAGATCTGTGATAGACATGATTGATTCAAAATCATCTAACTTACAAGCCTTCTTGAAAACAAATGTTTATAAAATACTAATATGATACTTCTCAGCACATAGAGCAATATGTATGTTTTCCTCTGGATTATCATATTTCTTCTCTGACATTATGACCTCAAAAATAAGAATTTGTGCATTAGAATAAAATTTGAATTGGGACACCGTATTCCATGCAATCAATGTTACTGGGCATGTTACCTGTCGTCAATAGTAGAAACAACTATACAGAACATCTGCGATTGTGACCATGTTAACTGAGTCACGACTCCGTCTCATGATGATATGACATATGCTGAAAATATGACTCAACACTTGATTGGAGTTTCTCACAGCATCGTCACACTAAGGCATAGTCAGCAGAGCGAGCTATGAAGCTTTTTCCTAATTTTAGGAGACTGATGGAAGCCTCTCATTTAGTTTCAGACATTGATTACAACGACCGTTCTTTGCATTCTAGAATATTGACATTCTTACCTTCGCTTTCCTCGATGAAGTTTTTGTTAGTATCATTGAAAAGCGGAGAGCAATTTTCACTTTCAAAAATGACACAATTGTCGTCTGGATAACGGCGATGGAAGTTCAGGCTTGGAGAATTATCTGCATTCAAAATCCTGGTGAACAGGTTGCTTGAAGTGGCAGTCAAGAGGTACCCCCAGAATTATAATGTTTGACTCTTTCAGTTTCCTAGAAGTGATACAAATTCAAAACGATGGCACATGCTGGAGCTTCGCTAGTGGGCAAAAATGAATTCCTAATACTGTCGTCTCGCTTGCGGATTGCTGGGAATCCCTCCAAAATGCTTCGATTGCCACGATTCCTTCAGATTCGAAGAATTCAGATCATTGTTAACAGGTTTTCTCGTTACTGTTGATTCGTCAGATTCTTTGTTTAGAAGTTGGTGGGCGTGAGAAATTTAGTTCACTCCATCTCTTCGTAGGATTTATTGATGAATGGTACTGTGACAGCGAAGTGTGACCGAACGAAGAATTCAATGTTGATGACACGCACACCATTATTAGCTGCTGTCTGAGGCTCACTGTTCATTCAGTGACGTCTTGTTTGACTGTAGATCGTGTGTGGTATGTGCAGAGACAAATTACTTTGTCCATGTGCTTGGATCTAGAGATGACATTTTTTAATGCTGATGGCCACGTCAAGAACTAGTCTCGAGGGGCAGAGAGATAAATTTTCCATTGAACGTAATGCAAATTAAAGCCTGAATTCTGGCGAACTAAATCATTGACACCGCATTGAATGTACACAGTCAGTAAATTTAGATCGTGATGAGTGGAACGATGTGAATAATCATTCCTCTTGATGAATTTATCATGGAGAACCATTTAGTCAAAGATACATATAGGTTTTTTGTTGACTTGGCAGATAAGTCTGTCGAGTTTTAGTGAGTTCCTCTTCTTGTCAGACAAGATCAAAGAAAATCACATGTAAATCCAATGGGACGCAGATTGCAGTTTTGGCTAAAATGAAATTTTCTTTGTTGTTTGCTTAGTTGAACTCAGCCCAGAGTCATAATTTTTGACATGGAATGTCTTCAGGTCATTTCCTATGATGTACATGTGCCTCTATCATGCATCTAATCGGCCATGTATGTGAGAATGTGGTTGAATGTAGATAAAGTAGCTCAAAATGTTAGTGTTTGCCGACATTAAGACGGTCGCAAAATCTAAATGCGTTTCGCTATAAAGACAGGGGTGAATGAAAACGAAATGAAATTACCTGAAGACATTCCATGTCAAAAATTATGACTCTGGGCTTAGTACGTTTCGTTTAATCAGAGAAAACATACAAAATCTTTTTTTTAGTCAAAAACTGCAATCTGCGTCCCATTGGATTTACGTGTGTTTTTCTTTGATCGTATCTGACAAGAAGAGGAAATCACTAGAACTCGTCAGATGTGCCGATTCGTAGTAGGCATAGAAGGTCTCACTTTCGGCCTCGTTCCCTGCAGAAGTCGTTCTGGCTGCCGGTCTACAAGCGAAATGCATCGCACTTTGCTATATTTTTTCATAACCGAACATCTGGTTTACCCTGGTACAGGGGTGGTCCGTAATTAGACGCGGGGTATTCACTGAATACCCACCAGTTTTCTCGAAAAAATCACAAATCTGTTGAAAACTGATTCTGTGAAGCACAGCTGATTGCTTTCTCTTAGCTTCCCGAGATGATCTATATTTAGTCAGCTGAGAGCGACGTCTGATGGTGAATCTCGTTCAGCTGCCTAACTGTGTTCACAGCAGTTCACAGCTGCCAATTAAATTCGAGCTAGTTCAACGTCAAATCAGAATGCCACCTCTCTCACGCGAAGACGATGATCGCAAACGCGCTGCTGCTTACAGCGTCCCACTATGAGGCGAGAGTTTAACAAGCGTTAATTGATGATGTCGACTTACAATTATGCTTGCAATGCTGTGATTGCTTGAACGCACTACAATATCCCTCCTAGGAGAGATAGAGCAGAAGCTATAACAGATTCCCTTTCTGTGTCAACCCGTCACTTATAACGATCGTGTATTTGTAGTTGCATGAAAATGGCTGAAGCAACTGATGGTAGTGATGGTAGGCTCAATGAAGTTGATTATATTTTAAGTAAGTCATCAATATCATTCAATGATCGGCTCGAGCTCATGAAAGCCGATAGACCCAAACCTCTTCTCGCTGATTTAAATCAGGAATGTAAAGCAGGAAAGAGTTTTACGCGGCATTTCAATATATCATCCTACGATCATTATGAGTGGCTTACCGGTAGTGAAGCGAAATGTCGCTTGTTTTGTTGGTCATGTGTCTTGTTTAGCACCAATAAATTTGTCTGGAATGATAAAGGCTATACAGATCTAAGCAATCTGAGCAAAGCAGCCCAGAAACATGAGCAATCAACAAGTCATTTTCAGTCCATGGTTGCTCTTAAGAATTTTGGAAAAGTTCGGATAGAAATGATGATTGACGAGAATAAGAAGCGCACAACTGACTTACATAACGCAGCTGTCAGAAAGAATAGAGAAGTAATGAAGAGACTTATTGACACGACTTGCCATTTATTATTCATGAACTGCCTTTTCGAGGTCATGATGAGACAAAATTATCGTGTAATCGAGGAAATTGTGTCGGATCCTTACATTACCTTGATAGATATGATGATTTGATTTCCTAATGGCCTATCAATAATTAGCATCTTCATCTTGAATGTAAAATTAACATTGGTTTTACATACAAATTGAAGTTAATACATACTCAGCTGCAAGGGAAAGTATAGGGGCCTATAGTATGAGACCCGGCTCTACAAAATGTAGCTCAAAATATAGTAAATACCCTATCTGAAAACTCACCGCCCCTGTCCTGGTTCCGCAGCTTAAATCATGTTCATGGCACAGGGTTTATTCAAACAACTAGACTGAGTGTGACTACGTTTTTGGGAATTGGAGGAAGTTGTCATAGTTTCGAAATTAAGTCAAGAAGAGTAAGAATGCGAAAATCATTTTATACAAACAGCAAGGTGTGCCGAAGATGGGAGACTTATAGTCAACCTTCCCTTTAAAAATACAACAGAAAAGCTGGGAGACAATTTATCTGAAGCGCTTAGACTTTTAAAAGAGCTAGAAAGACGTTTCAATCCGGATACTACACTTCCGGATAAGTACTCTGCATTTATAAATGAGTTTTTGATCTTGGGCATATGGAAAAGTGCCTACAAAACACATGAATAAACAATGTACGCAATATTACTACATGCCTCATCATGCTGTTCATAAGGCTAGTAGCACAACGACAAAACTGCGTGTCGTGTTTGACGCATCTGCCAAAACGGACAACGGAACTTCTCTCAATGGTTGGTTGCTCAAATCAAAATCATTTTTTTGACATTCTTGTGAGATTTCGCTTTTGCTTGGTGGCTTTGAATGCTATTATTGGAAAAATGTATAGACAAATCGTGTTAGTGGAGAACTGCCGTGATTTCCATCAAATAGTTTGGCGCAATAGCCTTGATGAACCTATTCAACATTTTCATATGACTCGCGTATGGTATAGCACCGGCGGGTTTTCACTCTATACGTGTCCGCAAAAAGTTAGCCGGTGATGACAATGATCCTTTGGTATCTCCAATAATATTGCGCGATTTTTATGTAGATGATTTACTATCTGGAGCGCTATCAATTCAATAGGCCATAGAAATATAATCCAAACTTGTACGTGAACTCGAGCGTGGTGGCTTTGAACTTAGGAAATGGACAGCTTACAGTTCACAAGTAATCGAAGGTATACCGAACATTTGCGAGAAAGTTCAAATAATCTGGAATTTGGTGATGACACGCAGTCTATCAAAATTCTTGGAATCTCATGAAATCCCATCTCGGACAGTATCAATTTTACTACATGTCTATCTCCAATAAACACTTACACAAAACGAGCCCAACTTGCAGATATTTTTCGAATCTTTGACCCTTTGGATTGGTTATCACCATTTACTATAATCTCAAGACTTATTAAACGTTGCTAGTTACAGAGTATTTCTTGGGATGACGTTCTTTCTCCTGACAATCAGAGAATGGAATAAAGGGCGAGATAAACTTGAAAGGATTTGACATACCACGATGTATTCTCAACGGAAATTTCATCAGTAATCAGTTGCATGTTTTTTCGGATGCATCCGAATTGGCCTATGCAGCAGCTGTATATACTCGCATTGGACATGAAAATGGCCAAGTTAATGTAAGACTACTTACCGCAAAAGCTCGTGTCGCACCGTTGATAGTGAAAAGCTTACCAAGACTTTGTAGTGCAGTACTGGGAACGCGTTTACTTAAAAGCGTTATCACTGCCCTTGAAGGAACTAAGTATAAGATAAGCCAAACATATGCTTGGACTGATTCTACAATCGTTTTGGCTTGGATATCCGATTTACCGTGCACATGGACTTGATTTGTCACTAATCGTGTAGCAGTAACCCAAGAAGTTATTATAGTGTTCCAATTCGACAGGTCGCATATCTTCGCATAAGCAAGCCGTTTTAAGACCATAATAGGAATATCTCTGCCGTTGTGTGTTCCAATTACCTCAATCTAGTACTGATTAGTGATAGATGCTGATAGATTACTGATTAGTCATCGTGCAGTGTTTTCAAGTGTTTATTCGCTCTTGGACTCTAATTAAGACCCATTTTTCGGCATCTATCATAGGTGAAGTTAGACGTATTTTTCGCTCGTTTCCGCTATTTTATTGTGTTTCTTGTGTTCTATTTGCCTGTGTTGTTTAGGAATCTATTTCGTGATCAGTTTTAGGGTGGGAACCACAAATGTACTTGATTTTATCCTTTTGTTTACAGGGTGAAGTCAAGTAGATTTGTTTGGTATTTTGAGTTTTGCAAATTGTGGACGCCAATTTTAGCTGAATTTGCAGATCTCTTGGTTTTTTGTTAGTTGTCGCACTCCAGTATTTAGCCATAGATTTCTTTCTTTGCCAGTTCAGGTCTTCCTAGTTTTCTATGCATAGATTTCAAACTAGGATCCTATCAGGGATGTCTATGAACAATATGATATAGAACTCGGGATACACAACTCCCAAAGAGTGGAGAATTGACTGTGGGCTGAATTTTTGCAGATCGCAACATTTGCGTGGACAGTTTTATCCATGTCTTGAGCCTAATTGGAACTGTAAGACTTCATGGGAATGCCTGTAGTTAAGTAATGTCGGCATCAATGTGATGCATAACATGCACTTACGCATTACACAGAAAATTAGTGCAAGTCAAGCTGATTTTATAGTGATTATTATGTCGAATTACTGTCACTGTTTAATGCTTTTGGACAAGCTAACCATTACATTTCTAAAGAAAGTCTGTAAAATTCAAATAATATTTTGGCGGTATATTTTTTTTCGCTCCCTGATTATAGATGCTGCAGATCAGAGGCCCATGTCCATATCGCAGATGTTTTGTGTTTTTATGCTTTATGCTCACAACATCAAATATTTATATCTTTGTATATGTCATCATTAGATAATGGATTGCATCGTATGGTGTCCTGGCTCAATTTTGGAGTTGCGACAATTTGAGTTGCTTCATAGATTTCAGAATGGATGCAGCTGTGGAATTATTCCAGGCGTCGAGCTATTTGGAAACATCACTATCTTTTCGGAGTACTCTGTTCAAGGAGTTAGACACCACTGAATATATTACACGATGCATTCAACAGAATTGTTAAACATCAGGTAGAAAATGGCTCCCAAGCAACAGGAATTTCACTCGTCCTGTATCTGTGAAAGGCATTGCACAGCAGTGGTGTATCCAAGGTGCCGCAATCGCTGCTCGCGAAAAAGTATTATTTCTATGAATTTAGATACGTGTCAATGTATGTAAATGATTGCGATCACATTTGCTCTTTGACATGAATTGTTACACCATCATTTTCGTCATTGCCAACCAATAGAAGTACAAAAGAATTTCTGAATTTATAAAATTCCTCGCTAGTTGCTATCTCTCCAACACCGCTACTGAAATCTTCTAATTCTGGTTTCTCATTGATTAAGACGATCGCTATAATTGTGCTTCCTTATCCAATACCTTTATGCACTTTTATGATGATTTCTGCCAGTGTATTATTTGATTTTGCCGTAGGGCTACAACAAGGACGATTTCTGGATATGCTTTCCCTTCATGATCTCTCCCATATTACGGTGAACTAGGCCTACATGTAGACCATTATACACGCAACTTTCATGTAGGCAGTCTGCATGTCGAAATCAAGCCGAATAATGAAGTTGCGATAACACAAAACCAAAGCTTGCAATATAAGCATGTGCAACCAAGCACCTCAAAAAATATCTGGATATGTCATTGTTGCAAAAATCACATCATAAATCAATCTAGTCTGCGCTCTGTATAACAATGCAACAGGCCAGCATGCTTTTATAATCAATATGGGCCTAATATGACATGCTATTTACGAAAATTAGATTTAGATAGTGGGCCACGAACATTTTTAGTCTATTAGGTTCTTGAAAATTCAGCTGAAGTTGTTGTCGTCGTTATATTCTATCTGAATCACTTGAAATGCTCATTATAATTCTCTGAGTGCTGTTGTATATGACTGGCAAGCATTGAAATATTCTGTGAAAACCAAAGAAATGTTGTAAAATTAATTGATAGTTGCGTTGAGTTAATCGACAACAATATTAAAGAACTTTGTAGTAGGTTCCTCAATACGAAATGAAAGTGAATATTCAGTCATTAAACCAGTCAATTCAACTTGTCGACTTCTTATCGAATATCTAGAAACTCCATGCTTATTCTGTAAATTATACTGAATTTGAGTTCGACTCAGCAAGAATTCGTATTGTCACTTGAAAGCTTGCTAGTCCATGCTAAACCATGTTTCAGAAGATATGACGAAAAACTTACACCAAGTTATTGAAATGAGTGCGAAGTATCCGAGATTTGAGTAGCACAGTTTTCGAAGGACAAAATAAGGCAACAGTACAAACCACTTTTTGATTTTCTACACAGATAATCCATATTTTCTCAACGGTTGACAACACTCTACATTTGGGAAGCATTTATGAGATCAGACTAAAATAACATTGCAGCAATGCATGTAATTTCAAATCAAACATAGAATTCCTGCTGTCATAAAAAAATTCAGCCCACAGTCAATTCTCCACTCTTTGGGAGTTATGTATCCCGAGTTCTATATCATATTGTTCATAGACATCCCTGATCCTATTAACTTCGTTCACTGTTTTTTGCCAAGCTATTTTTTAAACAATGTCATTTTTTATATACTAATCTTGTCGCTCAAAAGAGTTCATATAATTATTCTGACAATCCAACGACTTATTCTGACGAGTGCAGTCGTGTTTGTCTGTCACACCAATCATATTATTCTTTGTCTGATTACTTTGTGACTCTTCTTGCCCATTGTTTGTCTTGTAAATTGGTGGACAGTGGAAGTGGAAGACACTCTCTCGTATGGTTTTTCCTCATCGAATTTGGTGGACTAGTTCTCGAGTTATCCTTATTCGAAGGTCCATTGTGATTATTGCATTATATCCCAGTGTATCACGCCATATCGTGGGATCTGCATCACCTCTCATCCATGCATCAGTGTCAGTATCGTGAATCTTCCATCAGTGCTCTTAACATTATTTTGTATTTTCATCTATCATTATTTTGCCTTTTTCGCTTTTTTGTGAGTCCTACTAGAGGATCTAGCATCGCCAGATTTGAAGAACGATATTAATAAGCTTTTTTTGAAGGTTGATATTATTAAGTCATCTATTCGTTCCAGAAAAACACTTCTATTGTACATTTTTCTTCATACTTACATACGACTTTTAGAAATTTTGTTTGTAGTATTTTGATTTCATTCTTTTTATAAATAGTTCTGTTTTTGGTATATAACTTAGTCATGTGTTTTAGTAAAGTTTCCCATCATTTCTTTTGTCATTTGCTCTGTGGGTTGTCAGCTATTCCGTAGCCTTTTCAGAACTATGTTAGCATCCACATTTTGTTTCCTTTTCTGTTATTTTTATATTTTACCTGGTTTTTTGTCTTCTTCTTTGATTTCTTTCCTTTCTTCAGTTTCTGGTGTTGGACACTGTTTCGTTTGCCTTCGTCTTTCCTCTCGAGGACTAAGGGTGTGCTGTTCAAGTCTCCCTGAATACTCTTTGTTTCGTTTTGCGTCTCCCTCATTAGTAAGTGAGTAAGTTCTTTTTTTTCTAGCGACTGCGTTGAGCACTGAGAAGTTCACGGACTTCTCCGCTTTTCGTGGAAGCTAGTAGTTTCGGTCTGCACCTTTTATTTTACTTTTGTTCAGTTATTTTCCTCGCCGTGAGGTCTTAGGATCCGTCGGTTCAGCTGGCTCCTCCTTGTTTGCTTTTTTTGTGTTTTCATGGACCTTTTCGAGCCCCTGCCATGGATACCACGGAATTCAAATGTGCAGCCTGTGGAAAGTTATGCAAGAATCGTGCCGGTCTCACCTTACACCAAAGAAGATGTAAACTCTACTTGGACGGAAATCCGAATAATCCACATAGCGCTCCTTTACATTACACGAAATGTTCAGATAGCGCCAATAAAGTGGACAATATCACAATTGATTCGTTTGACCCTGCAGCTCCTCGGGAATCAGTTGTCGAAGATGCCCGGGTTTGGGCAGAAGCACGTATTACCAGATCCATGGAGCTACCTGAGCAAGCATGCGTGATACAGAAAGACCAAATGAACTTTGATTTACAAAAGCAGGTATCAATAGAAGTCCAAAAGTCTTTTCTAACATAAATTTACCGGAAATTGACATCTTTCCTTCTGAATTGAATGGAGAGAAATCATGTGGACGTCTAACTTATCCTCAGTTCGCTGATTTTGTTAATGATGCCTGTGAGAAAGTAGTGCGCTTTAGAAGAAATTTATTCAATATTCTTTCAGGTAAGCTCGGAAAAGCTTTTATTGAAGAATTGATTTTCTGGCTTAAAATCTTCAATAATCCTGAAGCAAATTTGAGGCATATCGAAAACTTTCATGATACTCCCAAGTTTGATATTACAAAAGCCATCCAAAAAGTCAAACGCAAAACAACATAATGAATGCATGGAAAGAAGACTTCAACTCTGGAAAAATAGAGAGTTTTATGTACTAATGAAAGAAGTGCTGCACATATAATGAAATCTTAAAACTTCAAGCAATGAAAAACCAATGAATGACATATCAAAAGTTTTTGATCATGCAGGGAAAATTGCTTCAGCAATGAAATATTTGGATAGGGAGTCATCAGCAGGTGTACATGTTTTATCATCAGATATTCTGAATGAATTGAATGACAGGCATCCAACTACTGCAGAAGTTAAGGAAACTTCGCTTCTCAATGGACCGATTGACCTCATACCATCTTATATCTTTGATGAGATTGATGAACAGCTGGTTATGAAAGCTGCAATACGAACGAGAGGCTCAGCAGGTCCATCGGGTATGGACGCAGAACTGTATCGTCGAATATCATGTTTAAAAAATTTCATTGTATAAGGAAAACACCTAAGAGAACAAGTTGCAATAATGTACAGAAATCTATTGTCAAGGAATTTCCATTCTTTGTTTCTAGAAAGTTTCGCAGCTTCACGCCTCATTCCTCTGGATAAAAATCCAGGTGTTAGACCGATAGGTGTTGGGGAGACTAGCAAGCCCATCCCAAATTCAAGCACAAAATGTGAAATGATGAGTCATCCCCTCTGGAGAGAGGAAGTGGCCAAGGATGTGCTGGGAGGAATGGGTCCGAGAGGAGGAAACGGGTCCCTCCCCCCTCTGGCGGGAAGGCAGGAGTTTTCCAGCTAGGAGTGGAATCTCGGAAGGGAGAAGGGGTGGAATGTGTGAAGGATAGAGTGAGGAAAGGGTGGATGTTGATGGTGTTTGGGATGAGAAAAATTGGAAATCGTCATGAAGGAGGGTTTGGATGTGAAAGTGGAGTTCAGATGTGGAATCTGCGTGAAATGTTGGTTGGGGAAGGAAGGCGGGAGGAGTTTTCCTGCGAGGCAAGGGGTGGAGCGATAGAGTTGGAAAAAGGCGGGGTGTGGTGGTTTTGGGATGAGAAAGTCCATGTTTCGGGCAGAAGGAGACCTCGGATGGGAAAACAGAGGTCAGATTCGGAATCTACGTGAAATGTTGGGTTAGGAAGGATGTTTCCAGCTCAATCGGAGAGAAAAAAGTTTTGAGGACGTCCCCCCCCTCGACAGCGATCTTCCAACTTTGGTTCCAGAGATGGTAGAAAGTCGTGCAATAGCTCATTTGAAAGCTAAAAGTGAGAAAAATGCAGTGGAAAGCTCAGTTTGGACCACTTTTCCTGGGTTTAGAGAGGAAAATGGCAGGAAAACGTCAGAGTTGAAAAAGTCAGGTTTTGGATGTTTTGGGATGAGAAAGTCCATTTTTCGACATGAAGGAGTGCTCGGATGGGAAAATCGAGTGCAAATTCGGACGTTTTGATCACTTTTGGGTCTAGGAACGTCTTCCCAGCTCAATCGGAGAGAAAAAGTTCTGACCCCCCCCTCGGCAGCGATCTTCCAACTTTGGTTGTAGAGATCGTAGAAAGTCGTGCAATAGCTCATTTGAAAGCTGGGAGTGAGACAAATTCAGTGGAAAACATGGCTTGTTCCACTCTGCCTTCGTTTAGAGGTGAGACGTTATTGAAAATTTTGGACATTGACGAAAAAACGACAGAGTTAGAATGTTTACGAAAATCGCTCTAGCGGGTGAAGCAAGCCTTAATTTGGAATCAGCGTGCCATTCTGCATCTGAATGTCATTCATGCTATGTCTCCAAAGTGAAAGGAAGAAAGATGACAGAAGCAGTAGAATTTACGAATGAATTTTGTTCACTACGTTTTCATCGACAAAGTCTTCGTGGTGTGATTAGGAACTACATCATCTCCTTTCATCATGAAAAGGCAGACTTAGAATTTGCTATCGCTAAAGGTTACTTCGTTTTCCAAATGCTCATGGACAGCTTGATAAATAAAGATGTGAAAGGACGATTAGTTGCAGAGATTGAATTTGAGAAAGTGACTGATGAACATGCAGGTGAGCGTGTAGTGTTTCATTTTGCATCCTATTCTGCAGAGACGATACATGATCCCAAAGATTTCTATCAGCGACACATGGCGAAAATTGCATCTCGACTAGATTCATTTCATGAGCATGGATCCAACTTTCAACTCAATGTGCTAAACTAGATTTGGGAAAAGCATTCATGAGTCAGACGTCCGCGTGCCTCCTTTTCCCTGCCGCAACGAAGTCAGGGGAAAAACGGAGGTCTCTGATTGGCTCACATAGTGTCAAATGTGGATTCGCGGGAGACTATAAAAGCAGACGTCACCCCATTTTCTCTTCATTTCATTCTCTTGACTTGGAAAGCGTGTGTGACTTGCTGAAGCCATTCTCCCCTCTCAACTTTGTCTGATCAATCCTGTTTGCAAATTTACAAGTGAGTGTCATGACTGTCTGGCCTAAACCTTACCAGCATTTTAGAAGAGAGACGCAGGAGAGTGTGTGGCCGATGATTGTACAAGCTTATTTTGTTGAACCATCACCACCACCACCACCGCCTCCACCACCTAGACGCTTTACCTTTAAGTCTTTTAGGGAATTGAAACTCAATTCGGGTCCTAAGCCCAAGACATTTAATTTACTGGACGATGACGAAGACTTAGACTTTGGAGATAAGCTTTAAATCCTGTGAACGCTCCAAAAGGTCCTATTAAGGGCCACCTCATATGTCACTGCTAACCTAACAATTTTCTTTTCTCTGATGATCATGAATGTACTTAGTGGTATTCTTTCGTTACAGACTGCCATGGCCATAAATCCTACTCCAACTGCTGCATCACTGAATCCTCAACATCTCGAGCTGTGGAATCCGAAAATTGAATAGGTAATTCACGGCTATCCTACCTACAAACAACAAGTGCGCTACAACGGTGTTCGACTCTATCTTCAAACGCCGGCTGTATACTTACCAAAAGTGGATACGCAAGTAAATCGTTGCGGTCAAAACCTGAGTATCCCTATTGATAATTGGTTGCGTCAGCAGCTTGACATTTTAGAAGACGTTGTGAGGCAAAAGGCCCTACTGAACTATTACAGTTGTGGCCAGAAAAGAAAACTTCTTATTATAAACCATTGTATCGCGGCACTCGCTGCTATATTTTACAAAGCAAGTATTGTAAAGTCACTTCAGGAGTGACAGTTGAACAGTCAGTTGAAACAGAATTGTCATCGCTAGGTGCAGTCTTTTATTCCTTTCATATTGAAGTGCCTGCTGTTTATGTGGGACCTCATCAATCTGACGGTAATTTGATTTCTCTCAATTTGCGCATTGCTCAAATTCATCATCAACCTGAGTTAACAGGACTTGATCACATTGAGAAAGTCATTGATTCTTGTGTCAAAGAGTGTCAAGAACCTGTCACTAAACCTAAACGTCGTCGCACATCAAAGAAAGATGGTGTTACCACCAAAGAGAAATCTTAAGTATTGTAATCAGTTAGTATGTAGTGAATGTGGAAAACGCGGTCTTGCGCGTTATGTTCAAATAAAACATTGTAATCATGTTGTATGTATCTTTTGTTATGTAAAGGACAGACATCCTTGTAAAGTTCCTGCTCAATGTATTATTTTGTAATGAAGTCTTTTTGAAATTGTAGGTTGTCATCTTCATAGACAGTGAGGGAACACCCATGCAGGAATTGAGTGCTATTGCAATGAGAGAAAGTGATCAAACTGTTGTTAGTGTATATCATAGATTTGCCTACTGTCCTCCACACAAAGACGAATGGTCACGACGTCACGTGCATGGACTTGATCCTTCTATTTTGATTCATATTGGATTTGTAAATGAAACGTATTTGATAAGTGATTTCAAACGGTGGCTGTCAAGTTTTCATATTGTTAAAATATTAGGAAATGATTCTGAACGAGAAGCAACAACACTTCAGTTGCACATTGATAATTTATATTTACCATGTTGGGTAGATCGTGTAAGACAAGACTATCATATGCATTGTGATCAAAAGAAGTTTAGAGATGAAATCATTTTTGACATGGCTGTATGTTTCGGTGAGAGACATCACCTGTACAGACCACCATCCCATTGTAATACTAGAAATAAAGCTACTTACATTGCAAAACTCTCTTCACGCTGGCATTGTAGTCTCTATGACGTTTATGAACTGTATCTATATTATTGTCAACAGCATGGGCCTATGTAAAACATGTTTTTACTCCTTGTGAATGAATGATGATCATTTTATGAAGTGTATTCTGTACTTGTGAATTTTGTCTGGTGTTGAATAAACTTACAGTGGAACATGATTGTTATTTCCGTTTTATTCATAGTGGAAGTCATTGAAGCAATGTGAAATCTATAGTCACAACGTTTATGATGGCGCATCGTACCTTAAGTAACCACATGTATCATTTGACACTTGATCAACAAGGATTCGATGGTATTTTACAACATTGGAAACTTACATTTAAAATGAAGATGAATGATATGAAAGTAGTGCTCACTGAAAGCCTTCCTCTCTTCAAAAGATTGATGGAGAGTTTACAACCTCAAGATGTAAAGGGTAGACTCGTTGCTTATATAGAGTTGAAAGATTTACAAAAACCACTTCGTTTTGGATCTTATTGCACAGAATGGATTACTCTCAGTGATCAATTTTATGGTCGTCATATGGAGAAAATTATGTAGAGAATAGGAGAGACGTTGGTAGGAAATGTGCACGTTGTTAAACATATCATGATTCAACTGAGTGTTTACATCCACGACTTTGTTTGATGCGCGACACATTGTGTAGATGCAATAAAGATTTCTTTTCACTGAGTATTTTGTAATGGTGTATAGAGCAACATGAGTCATTGCGCTTTGTGCATTACTATCGGGCTCTTTGTTAGATAAATGAATGCGTCTTTGTTCGAGAAAAAGGGTGTGTCACTAAAGTCTTTGTGAGGACTAGAACGACTTTGTGAGAGGACAGTCAGTCATAGGGAAGGTTTCCACCCACGCAGTCAAAGTTTCACGTGTGATAACTCTTTGTCACGTAACAAAGACAAGGAAAACATGAAAAGGGATACGCTTGTGATTGAAGCTAGGTCTGGTTATAAAACGGACGACTGAGCTCATGGCAATCATTTCCGTCCTTGCGCTAACCATGCAGTTGCTCGAAGCCATCAACTCCTCTGCTCTCGCACTGGGTAAACTCAACTCCCTTACTTTAGCATCGGGTAAAAATGCTTTCAATCAAAAGATAACTCATCATGGAGAAGCCGTAACCATAAAAACTCCAAGTCATCGGATAGATTATCTAAAGGTTATGTCAACAAAGTATGGACTGGCCGTGTGTGTACCGTTAGACTATTGGACACGGTTACAATTCAATACTCTTGAAACATTCCTGAAAGAAAATCTCACCATTCCCAAAGAAATTGTTCGACACAATGGGAAGCGGACACAAGCTCCCATCATGGAAAGACGATACATGTATGTGCATATGAATAGACACTGTCTCATCATCCATGAAAAGGAGGGCAGCGAATTCGACTTACTCAATTGCAAACCGCTCCCCATTTTGGGAAAAGGATTCTACTCCTTCGAAATTAAAAGTCAAACCATCTACATGGGTCCACGCAGGGATGGAAGGTTGTTTACGTTGAATCCCTATCACTTGTCTCCATCACCTTTAAAAATGATGTCCATGTTGATGATGATCAACTACAGTAACACTCTCCACACACTGAGAACGCACCATCGGTCTTTATGAGACCATGGCCTAACGGCCACCGTATCAAGAAAAAAATGCACACTCACCATGCCACACATAAATATGACTCTCTCTCCTTCTTTCTTAGGCATACCCTTCTTCACTCAGGTTTTAATCATGTGGAAATTATCAGCATGGCTCCATGTATCATGGAAAAGTCGGTGTGTTACATTTCATGATACGAAACGTCAACTTCAGATAACTCTAGAACGCTTTCATCTACGAAGGTTGCATCGCGCAATCCTATCCAACTCTTGCCGTGTCATTAACGTAGGAGACGGCATTGGATTTATTCGCATTCAAGAGATGATTCTACATAATGATCACTGCTACATTGTGATTCCAAAACCCTCATGGGAAAAGTATAAAAGGGAAGTTCACTCAACCCTCATGTCATTTGTGAGTCATGCTCCCCATCCGCATCATCAACGCTATGCGCGAAATGAATCTCAGAAGAGACATCGATTTAGAACAGTTGCATACCCATCTTCCCGATTCAGTCTATCATCGCGGTCGTCCGCAAATGTTGGTCATTCGCATGAGCAACGGTCGAAATCTTCAAATCTTTCGCTGCGGCAAAATCCAAGTCCTAGGAAACCTTTCTCATTTCGTGATGCAGTCCATGTGTTACGAAGTCGTCAAGAAAATGCGAACACTCATGCCTCATCTCCGCCTCAGTCCCCTGACATTGAAGAATATAGTAGTGTCTGTTCAATTGAAGATGTTAGTGAATCTAGCCAACATTGAAACCAGTAATCATTGTATATTTTATGAAACTGAACTCTTTCCTGCTGCTCTGATTCGGAAGTGGCATCCTGTACATATTGCAGTGTTTCACAACGGACATTGTATCATGACTGGTTTACGTGATATCAGTAAAGTAGCTGACATTGTTAAATCTTTAATGTGTTATCTGTATGAGTCACAGTTAATAGAATCGTGTTAATCACATGATGTGTTTTGAATGAGTCATCGCAATGAACTATCTCCCAAACTCTTGTCAGTGAAAAGGTCATCAACAAGGTTCTTCGCTTTATGATGAGTCAGTGCTATTTATAGACATGAAATGATGTCCATACACTTGTCGGTGAAAAGGTCACCAACAAGGTTCTTCGCTTTATGATGAGTCAGTGCTATTTATAGACATGAAATGATGTCCACACACTTGTCGGTGAAAAAGTCACGCTGTCTGACGTGAGGCGCCATCGATGTTGAATGACACCCCCACACACGTGTCGGTGAAAAGGTTGAACAAGATTGATTAGATTCTTATCTAACTGACTGGCGCCTTACCCCTTCATGAGTCAGAGCTATTTATAGACATGAGTCAGCAAAGTGGTTGATGTTTCCTAAGCCGAAGAAATTGTCATGATTGATATCACATTCGCTGGTGAGGATGTTAAATTACAAACTCTGACATGGTTATGACTTCAAATCATCAACTTTATTTCTAACTTTACAAACGTCAACTTTATTTCTAACTTTACAAACAGTGAAGTGATTCTGACTTCATTTATATTTCACCTATCTTACAAACAGTGATATGGTTATAACTTTACAATCATCAACTTTATTTCTAACTTTACAAACGTCAACTTTATTTCTAACTTTACAAACAGTGAAGTGATTCTGACTTCATTTCATATTTCGCCCAATCTTACAAACAGTGACATGGTGATAACTTTATTTCTAACTTTACAATCATCAACTTTATTTCTAACTTTACAAACAGTGAAGTGATTCTGACTTCATTTTATATTTCGCCTATTTTACAAACAGCGACATGGTGATAACTTTATTTCTAACTTTACAATCATCAACTTTATTTCTAACTTTACAAACGTCAACTTTATTTCTAACTTTACAAACAGTGAAGTGATTCTGACTTCATTTTATATTTCGCCTTTCATACAAACAGTGATATGGTTATAACTTAACAATCATCAACTTTATTTCTAACCCTACCAATCTTACAAAATAATTAAAACTTTTACTTCCTTCTAATGAGTGAGAATCCCATCTTTATGTCAAAACAAAAACGAGACAGTCTGTACATGATATGTTATTGAATGATAGACATTTCATCACAGTCATACATAGTTAATACTGATGGTAGCAGAAAACAAAGTTTTTATGGCTCACATCACCGGAGAAAACAAAGTCACTCATGTACAGGGAGAAAGCAAAGTCACTCATGTACAGGGAGAAAACAAAGTCACTGATATGCAGGGAGAAAAACAAAGTCACTGATGTGTCGGAAACTGTACAGGGAGAAAACAACGTCAGGAAAAAACCAGTTGATATGTAAGTCATGATATGAAGTGATCAGGAGTTGGACGCATGTTACAAGACACTCACTCACAACACCCCATAGAAAACGCCATGGAGCGAAAAAGCAAAACATCAACCACAACAGAGAGGAAGCATTCATCATCAGACATCGCCGGACGGAGGAGGAGAAAGTTTCTGTCTCTTGGGTGGAGGTAGATGAGTGTGTGGATGGCCGTACGGTAATGAGTGGTTAGGACTCATCCAGCATCGCTTGTCTTCCCAAGCTGAGAGACCTCGTTTCCTAAACGTCGTTGTTCTGACTTGATGCGACTGTGATTTTAAAATGGTCATTTCTACTTTTTTAATTTTAAGAGAATCTAAGGCATCTTGATAGTCCCTATGTGTCATTTTTCTAACGATTGACTTCGAGATGCCTTTCGCCCGTTTTATAGAAAGCTCTGAGGATTTTAGCTTCATGGAGTACATCTTGGGGCGAAGCAAGATCATCTCCTCCATCTGTTTGCCGGCACACTCATCCTTGAAGCAGCCAAGCTTCGCTTTATTTGAGGTGGGATAGTTGGGGATGGTCAGTGGGATAGTTGGAACTATCAAACTTGGGTGCTAAATATTTTAAAATGTCTTCCTGCTTGACTTGGCTCGTGGTTGTCAAAGCTAGGAAGAAGCTGTCTGTATCACCTCCTACTAATTCCACACGTTGGAGAAGTGGACATGTCTTAAAAGTGTGGAAAAATAACTTATACATTTCTAACTTGGAGTGATCCAAGACAGCTTGACCGACATAAATGGGCTTACAAAGTTCTACTTAGATTTTAACATTTTAAAACCAGTGATGTCTTCGGAAATGACATCATGGTGGCAAAACAACGGCGAGCGACATAACTTGATACTCGTTTCCGGATCAGTTACGATACGATAGTCCATGCGCTTTCTTACATCCTCCATGGTTTTACCAAAGAGGGCATTATTCTTAAATTTAAAGAAGTCCTTTTCGAAAGCATTCTTGGATTCAGCCCGTTTCCTGCTATTAAATTCTATATACGGTTTTAGAAAGGGCTTCTGCCTAAACTGGATAGCGCGATGGACTTTGTCAAGTTGCATCCCCATACCTAGATAGAATTTGAGGATGGAAAAGTGCACGATGTAATGCTGCTTGTTCAATTGGGTGAGCAACAACTTCCTAGTGGCTTTATACTTTAAGTCATTTTCCGCCTCATACTGCTTATTGTGTTCTTCCATAAAGGGAGAGAACATATCTGGACTGACTATGCCAGATTCGGGTGCGAGAGGAAAATCAACGGTCCTATTCTTAATGCAGTCTGGATAGATGAGGTCGACTTCAAATAAATAACCTATATGTCGGCCTCATCTCCCAGTGCCATAATGTGTGCTGGATTGGAGAAGTATTCAATGTCATGGGCTCTAACCATTGAAAGTCAGACTGTGGCAAAGGCTTGGAGAGTTCACTCTCATACAAATTATTTTGGTCTATGTACATTAAATGCGTGATCGATCCTATGTCTTGGGTACTATTGACAACATGTTTGTTGACAAATGTTAAGCCACCCCTACCTAATACCACGTTCAAATAACGTATACATTTCTGCATCTTGCAGTAAATGAATGCTCTCTTTCATCTTGAAGGCTGACGTGTTTGAGACTTTTAGGAAAGTCACATTAGAACAGGACGCCTTAGACTCCGTCCATTTTGTTAGTCTGCCGGGTCTGTTCTATCAGTCAGCCTTCAAGATGACGAAAGAGATAGTCAGTCCAGATATGTTCTCTCCCTTTATGGAAGAACACAATAAGCAGTATGAGGCGGAAAATGACTTAAAGTATAAAGCCACTAGGAAGTTGTTGCTCACCCAATTGAACAAGCAGCATTACATCGTGCACTTTTCCATCCTCAAATTCTATCTAGGTATGGGGATGCAACTTGACAAAGTCCATCGCGCTATCCAGTTTAGGCAGAAGCCCTTTCTAAAACCGTATATAGAATTTAATAGCAAGAAACGGGCTGAATCCAAGAATGCTTTCGAAAAGGACTTCTTTTAATTTAAGAATAATGCCCTCTTTGGTAAAACCATGGAGGATGTAAGAAAGCGCATGGACTATCGTATCGTAACTGATCCGGAAACGAGTATCAAGTTATGTCGCTCGCCGTTGTTTTTCCACCATGATGTCATTTCCGAAGACATCACTGGTTTTAAAATGTTAAAATCTAAGTAGAACTTTGTAAGCCCATTTATGTCGGTCAAGCTGTCTTGGATCACTCCAAGTTAGAAATGTATAAGTTATTTTTCCACACTTTTAAGACATGTCCACTTCTCCAACGTGTGGAATTAGTAGGAGGTGATACAGACAGCTTCTTCCTAGCTTTGACAACCACGAGCCAAGTCAAGCAGGAAGACATTTTAAAATATTTAGCACCCAAGTTTGATAGTTCCAACTATCCCACTGACCATCCCCAACTATCCCACCTCAAATAAAGCGAAGCTTGGCTGCTTCAAGGATGAGTGTGCCGGCAAACAGATGGAGGAGATGATCTTGCTTCGCCCCAAGATGTACTCCATGAAGCTAAAATCCTCAGAGCTTTCTATAAAACGGGCGAAAGGCATCTCGAAGTCAATCGTTAGAAAAATGACACATAGGGACTATCAAGATGCCTTAGATTCTCTTAAAATTAAAAAAGTAGAAATGACCATTTTAAAATCACAGTCGCATCAAGTCAGAACAACGACGTTTAGGAAACGAGGTCTCTCAGCTTGGGAAGACAAGCGATGCTGGATGAGTCCTAACCACTCATTATCGTACGGCCATCCACACACTCATCTACCTCCACCCAAGAGACAGAAACTTTCTCCTCCTCCGTCCGGCGATGTCTGATGATGAATGCTTCCTCTCTGTTGTGGTTGATGTTTTGCTTTTTCGCTCCATGGCGTTTTCTATGGGGTGTTGTGAGTGAGTGCCTTGTAACATGCGTCCAACTCCTGATCACTTCATATCATGACTTACATATCAACTGGTTTTTTCCTGACGTTGTTTTCTCCCTGTACAGTTTCCGACACATCAGTGACTTTGTTTTTCTCCCTGCATATCAGTGACTTTGTTTTCTCCCTGTACATGAGTGACTTTGCTTTCTCCCTGTACATGAGTGACTTTGTTTTCTCCGGTGATGTGAGCCATAAAAACTTTGTTTTCTGCTACCATCAGTATTAACTATGTGTGACTGTGATGAAATGTCTATCATTCAATAACATATCATGTACAGACTGTCTCGTTTTTGTTTTGACATAAAGATGGGATTCTCACTCATTAGACAGAAGTAAAAGTTTTAATTATTTTGTAAGATTGGTAGGGTTAGAAATAAAGTTGACGTTTGTAAAGTTAGAAATAAAGTTGACGTTTGTAAAGTTATAATAAAGTTGATGATTGTAAAGTTAGAAATAAAGTTATCACCATGTCGCTGTTTGTAAAATAGGCGAAATATAAAATGAAGTCAGAATCATTTCAATGTTTGTAAAGTTAGAAATAAGGTTGATGATTGTAAAGTTATAACCATATCACTGTTTGTATGAAAGGCGAAATATAAAATGAAGTCAGAATCACTTCACTGTTTGTAAAGTTAGAAATAAAGTTGACGTTTGTAAAGTTAGAAATAAAGTTGATGATTGTAAAGTTAGAAATAAAGTTATCACCATGTCGCTGTTTGTAAAATAGGCGAAATATAAAATGAAGTCAGAATCACTTCACTGTTTGTAAAGTTAGAAATAAAGTTGACGTTTGTAAAGTTAGAAATAAAGTTGATGAATGTAAAGTTTGAATTAATGTTAGAATCATCTCACTGTTTGCAAGATAGGTAAAGTATAAAATAAGTTATAACCATGTCGCTGTTTGTAAGATAGGTGAAATATAAATGAAGTCAGAATCACTTCACCGTTTCTAAAGTTTGAAATAAAGTTGACGTTTGTAAAGTTAGAAATAAAGTTGATGATTTGAAGTCATAACCATGTCAGAGTTTGTAATTTAACATCCTTAACAGCGAATGTGATATCAATCATGACAATTTCTTCGGCTTAGGAAACATCAACCACTTTGCTGACTCATGTCTATAAATAGCTCTGACTCATGAAGGGGTAAGGCGCCAGTCAGTTAGATAAGAATCTAATCAATCTTGTTCAACCTTTTCACCGACACGTGTGTGGGGGTGTCATTCAACATCGATGGCGCCTCACGTCAGACAGCGTGACCTTTTCACCGACAAGTGTGTGGACATCATTTCATGTCTATAAATAGCACTGACTCATCATAAAGTGATGAACCTTGTTGATGACCTTTTCACCGACAAGTGTTTGGACATCATTTCAGGTCTATAAATAGCACTGACTCATCATAAAGCGAAGAACCTTGTTGATGACCTTTTCACTGACAAGAGTGTGGGAGATAGTTCATTGCGATGACTCATTCAGAACACATCATGTGATTAACACGATTCTATTAACTGTGACTCATACAGATAACACATTAAAGATTTAACAATGTCAGCTACTTTACTGATATCACGTAAACCAGTCATGATACAATGTCCGTTGTGAAACACTGCAATATGTACAGGATGCCACTTCCGAATCAGAGCAGCAGGAAAGAGTTCAGTTTCATAAAATATACAATGATTACTGGTTTTAATGTTGGCTAGATTCACTAACATCTTCAATTGAACAGACACTACTATATTCTTCAATGTCAGGGGACTGAGGCGGAGATGAGGCATGAGTGTTCGCATTTTCTTGACGACTTCGTAACACATGGACTGCATCACGAAATGAGAAAGGTTTCCTAGGACTTGGATTTTGCCGCAGCGAAAGATTTGAAGATTTCGACCGTTGCTCATGCGAATGACCAACATTTGCGGACGACCGCGATGATAGACTGAATCGGGAAGATGGGTATGCAACTGTTCTAAATCGATGTCTCTTCTGAGATTCATTTCGCGCATAGCGTTGATGATGCGGATGGGGAGCATGACTCACAAATGACATGAGGGTTGAGTGAACTTCCCTTTTATACTTTTCCCATGAGGGTTTTGGAATCACAATGTAGCAGTGATCATTATGTAGAATCATCTCTTGAATGCGAATAAATCCAATGCCGTCTCCTACGTTAATGACACGGCAAGAGTTGGATAGGATTGCGCGATGCAACCTTCGTAGATGAAAGCGTTCTAGAGTTATCTGAAGTTGACGTTTCGTATCATGAAATGTAACACACTGACTTTTCCATGATACATGGAGCCATGCTGATAATTTCCACATGATTAAAACCTGAGTGAAGAAGGGTATGCCTAAGAAAGAAGGAGAGAGAGTCATGTTTATGTGTGGCATGGTGAGTGTGCATTTTTTTCTTGATACGGTGGCCGTTAGGCCGTGGTCTCATAAAGACCGATGGTGCGTTCTCAGTGTGTGGAGAGTGTTACTGTAGTTGATCATCATCAACATGGACATCATTTTTAAAGGTGATGGAGACAAGTGATAGGGATTCAACGTAAACAACCTTCCGTCCCTGCGTGGACCCATGTAGATGGTTTGACTTTTAATTTCGAAGGAGTAGAATCCTTTTCCCAAAATGGGGAGCGGTTTGCAATTGAGTAAGTCGAATTCGCTGCCCTCCTTTTCATGGATGATGAGACAGTGTCTATTCATATGCACATACATGTATCGTCTTTCCATGATGGGAGCTTGTGTCCGCTTCCCATTGTGTCGAACAATTTCTTTGGGAATGGTGAGATTTTCTTTCAGGAATGTTTCAAGAGTATTGAATTGTAACCGTGTCCAATAGTCTAACGGTACACACACGGCCAGTCCATACTTTTTTGACATAACCTTTAGATAATCTATCCGATGACTTGGAGTTTTTATGGTTACGGCTTCTCCATGACGAGTTATCTTTTGATTGAAAGCATTTTTACCCGATGCTAAAGTAAGGGAGTTGAGTTTACCAGTGCGAGAGCAGAGGAGTTGATGGCTTCGAGCAACTGCATGGTTAGCGCAAGGACGGAAATGATTGCCATGAGCTCAGTCGTCCGTTTTATAACCAGACCTAGCTTCAATCACAAGCGTATCCCTTTTCATGTTTTCCTTGTCTTTGTTACGTGACAAAGAGTTATCACACGTGAAACTTTGACTGCGTGGGTGGAAACCTTCCCTATGACTGACTGTCCTCTCACAAAGTCGTTCTAGTCCTCACAAAGACTTTAGTGACACACCCTTTTTCTCGAACAAAGACGCATTCATTTATCTAACAAAGAGCCCGATAGTAATGCACAAAGCGCAATGACTCATGTTGCTCTATACACCATTACAAAATACTCAGTGAAAAGAAATCTTTATTGCATCTACACAATGTGTCGCGCATCAAACAAAGTCGTGGATGTAAACACTCAGTTGAATCATGATATGTTTAACAACGTGCACATTTCCTACCAACGTCTCTCCTATTCTCTACATAATTTTCTCCATATGACGACCATAAAATTGATCACTGAGAGTAATCCATTCTGTGCAATAAGATCCAAAACGAAGTGGTTTTTGTAAATCTTTCAACTCTATATAAGCAACGAGTCTACCCTTTACATCTTGAGGTTGTAAACTCTCCATCAATCTTTTGAAGAGAGGAAGGCTTTCAGTGAGCACTACTTTCATACCATTCATCTTCATTTTAAATGTAAGTTTCCAATGTTGTAAAATACCATCGAATCCTTGTTGATCAAGTGTCAAATGATACATGTGGTTACTTAAGGTACGATGCGCCATCATAAACGTTGTGACTATAGATTTCACATTGCTTCAATGACTTCCACTATGAATAAAACGGAAATAACAATCATGTTCCACTGTAAGTTTATTCAACACCAGACAAAATTCACAAGTACAGAATACACTTCATAAAATGATCATCATTCATTCACAAGGAGTAAAAACATGTTTTACATAGGCCCATGCTGTTGACAATAATATAGATACAGTTCATAAACGTCATAGAGACTACAATGCCAGCGTGAAGAGAGTTTTGTAATGTAGGTAGCTTTATTTCTAGTATTACAATGGGATGGTGGTCTGTACAGGTGATGTCTCTCACCGAAACATACAGCCATGTCAAAAATGATTTCATCTCTAAACTTCTTTTGATCACAATGCATATGATAGTCTTGTCTTACACGATCTACCCAACATGGTAAATATAAATTATCAATGTGCAACTGAAGTGTTGTTGCTTCTCGTTCAGAATCATTTCCTAATATTTTAACAATATGAAAACTTGACAGCCACCGTTTGAAATCACTTATCAAATACGTTTCATTTACAAATCCAATATGAATCAAAATAGAAGGATCAAGTCCATGCACGTGACGTCGTGACCATTCGTCTTTGTGTGGAGGACAGTAGGCAAATCTATGATATACACTAACAACAGTTTGATCACTTTCTCTCATTGCAATAGCACTCAATTCCTGCATGGGTGTTCCCTCACTGTCTATGAAGATGACAACCTACAATTTCAAAAAGACTTCATTACAAAATAATACATTGAGCAGGAACTTTACAAGGATGTCTGTCCTTTACATAACAAAAGATACATACAACATGATTACAATGTTTTATTTGAACATAACGCGCAAGACCGCGTTTTCCACATTCACTACATACTAACTGATTACAATACTTAAGATTTCTCTTTGGTGGTAACACCATCTTTCTTTGATGTGCGACGACGTTTAGGTTTAGTGACAGGTTCTTGACACTCTTTGACACAAGAATCAATGACTTTCTCAATGTGATCAAGTCCTGTTAACTCAGGTTGATGATGAATTTGAGCAATGCGCAAATTGAGAGAAATCAAATTACCGTCAGATTGATGAGGTCCCACATAAACAGCAGGCACTTCAATATGAAAGGAATAAAAGACTGCACCTAGCGATGACAATTCTGTTTCAACTGACTGTTCAACTGTCACTCCTGAAGTGACTTTACAATACTTGCTTTGTAAAATATAGCAGCGAGTGCCGCGATACAATGGTTTATAATAAGAAGTTTTCTTTTCTGGCCACAACTGTAATAGTTCAGTAGGGCCTTTTGCCTCACAACGTCTTCTAAAATGTCAAGCTGCTGACGCAACCAATTATCAATAGGGATACTCAGGTTTTGACCGCAACGATTTACTTGCGTATCCACTTTTGGTAAGTATACAGCCGGCGTTTGAAGATAGAGTCGAACACCGTTGTAGCGCACTTGTTGTTTGTAGGTAGGATAGCCGTGAATTACCTTTTCAATTTTCGGATTCCACAGCTCGAGATGTTGAGGATTCAGTGATGCAGCAGTTGGAGTAGGATTTATGGCCATGGCAGTCTGTAACGAAAGAATACCACTAAGTACATTCATGATCATCAGAGAAAAGAAAATTGTTAGGTTAGCAGTGACATATGAGGTGGCCCTTAATAGGACCTTTTGGAGCGTTCACAGGATTTAAAGCTTATCTCCAAAGTCTAAGTCTTCGTCATCGTCCAGTAAATTAAATGTCTTGGGCTTAGGACCCGAATTGAGTTTCAATTCCCTAAAAGACTTAAAGGTAAAGCGTCTAGGTGGTGGAGGCGGTGGTGGTGGTGGTGATGGTTCAACAAAATAAGCTTGTACAATCATCGGCCACACACTCTCCTGCGTCTCTCTTCTAAAATGCTGGTAAGGTTTAGGCCAGACAGTCATGACACTCACTTGTAAATTTGCAAACAGGATTGATCAGACAAAGTTGAGAGGGGAGAATGGCTTCAGCAAGTCACACACGCTTTCCAAGTCAAGAGAATGAAATGAAGAGAAAATGGGGTGACATCTGCTTTTATAGTCTCCCGCGAATCCACATTTGACACTATGTGAGCCAATCAGAGACCTCCGTTTTTCCCCTGACTTCGTTGCGGCAGGGAAAAGGAGGCACGCGGACGTCTGACTCATGAATGCTTTTCCCAAATCTAGTTTAGCACATTGAGTTGAAAGTTGGATCCATGCTCATGAAATGAATCTAGTCGAGATGCAATTTTCGCCATGTGTCGCTGATAGAAATCTTTGGGATCATGTATCGTCTCTGCAGAATAGGATGCAAAATGAAACACTACACGCTCACCTGCATGTTCATCAGTCACTTTCTCAAATTCAATCTCTGCAACTAATCGTCCTTTCACATCTTTATTTATCAAGCTGTCCATGAGCATTTGGAAAACGAAGTAACCTTTAGCGATAGCAAATTCTAAGTCTGCCTTTTCATGATGAAAGGAGATGATGTAGTTCCTAATCACACCACGAAGACTTTGTCGATGAAAACGTAGTGAACAAAATTCATTCGTAAATTCTACTGCTTCTGTCATCTTTCTTCCTTTCACTTTGGAGACATAGCATGAATGACATTCAGATGCAGAATGGCACGCTGATTCCAAATTAAGGCTTGCTTCACCCGCTAGAGCGATTTTCGTAAACATTCTAACTCTGTCGTTTTTTCGTCAATGTCCAAAATTTTCAATAACGTCTCACCTCTAAACGAAGGCAGAGTGGAACAAGCCATGTTTTCCACTGAATTTGTCTCACTCCCAGCTTTCAAATGAGCTATTGCACGACTTTCTACGATCTCTACAACCAAAGTTGGAAGATCGCTGCCGAGGGGGGGGTCAGAACTTTTTCTCTCCGATTGAGCTGGGAAGACGTTCCTAGACCCAAAAGTGATCAAAACGTCCGAATTTGCACTCGATTTTCCCATCCGAGCACTCCTTCATGTCGAAAAATGGACTTTCTCATCCCAAAACATCCAAAACCTGACTTTTTCAACTCTGACGTTTTCCTGCCATTTTCCTCTCTAAACCCAGGAAAAGTGGTCCAAACTGAGCTTTCCACTGCATTTTTCTCACTTTTAGCTTTCAAATGAGCTATTGCACGACTTTCTACCATCTCTGGAACCAAAGTTGGAAGATCGCTGTCGAGGGGGGGACGTCCTCAAAACTTTTTTCTCTCCGATTGAGCTGGAAACATCCTTCCTAACCCAACATTTCACGTAGATTCCGAATCTGACCTCTGTTTTCCCATCCGAGGTCTCCTTCTGCCCGAAACATGGACTTTCTCATCCCAAAACCACCACACCCCGCCTTTTTCCAACTCTATCGCTCCACCCCTTGCCTCGCAGGAAAACTCCTCCCGCCTTCCTTCCCCAACCAACATTTCACGCAGATTCCACATCTGAACTCCACTTTCACATCCAAACCCTCCTTCATGACGATTTCCAATTTTTCTCATCCCAAACACCATCAACATCCACCCTTTCCTCACTCTATCCTTCACACATTCCACCCCTTCTCCCTTCCGAGATTCCACTCCTAGCTGGAAAACTCCTGCCTTCCCGCCAGAGGGGGGAGGGACCCGTTTCCTCCTCTCGGACCCATTCCTCCCAGCACATCCTTGGCCACTTCCTCTCTCCAGACGGGATGACTCATCATTTCACATTTTGTGCTTGAATTTGGGATGGGCTTACTACTGGGGAGGTACTCAGACGAATTATTGGAAAAATGATCTCCTGTGTCATGAGTGAGGATATCAAAGCTGCCGCAAGTCCTCTTCAGACATGTGCAGGATATACGGCAGGATCAGAAGCTGCAATTTTTTCAATGAACACGATTTACTCAGAAGAAGCAACAGATGGTGTTTTGTTGATTGATGCTCGAAATGCGTTTAACACGATGAACAGAAAAGCAGCATTACATAATATTAGAATACTTTGTCCATCGATATCTTTATTCATCATGTCCCAGGAAGGAACAACACAAGGTGACCCGTTAGCTATGCCTCGGTACTCTATCAGTACTTCAATAATGATACATTTTCAAAGGCTCATGTTCCGAATGCAAAAGAGGTCTGGCTAGCGGATGATTCGTATGCAGGAGGAAAGCTGAATGATTTGTATGAGTGGTTTAAGAACCTCGAGATATAAGGGGAAAAGATGGGATATTTTGTAAATGTGAAAAAATGGTGGCTGATTACAAAATCAGAAGATAAAATGAGATATACGAAGCAGATATTTGACAATGAGATAAACGTCACAGTTGAAGGAAGGCGATATCTTGGTACTGTTTTGGGAAGTAGAAGTTATAAAGAAAAATACTGCAAGAAAAAGTAGAAAAGAGTGGGTCAATGAATTGAAAGTATTGACTGAAATATCAAAATCACAGCCTCAAGCGGCATTCACAGCTTTCAGTGAATGCTTCAAATCGAAATTAACCTTTTTCATGAGAACTATATCCGATTTTGATGATTTCCTTGGACCATTAGATGACACCATCACTGATGAATTCATTCCGACTCTCCTTGACTGTGTTGGTCTTCTATCGAAGGATATGCAAGAGCTTCTTAAGCTTCCCATTTCCCAAGGGGGATTGGGTTTGCCTGATCTCGTATCAGAACCCCTTTTTCAACACCTATTATCAAAAATGCTCACAGAATCACATGTAACTGTCGTAAGTCTGTCGTAAAGTCTGATAAGAAAGAGCGATGATGTGAAATTGACGAAAATGAAAATTGAACATAATATCTAAAATCAAAAATCAAGAATGTTGACGAAGTTATTTCCCCTGAAATGTTGAGATTCGCAAAACAAGCAAAAGAGACAAGTTCTTGGCTCAGTACAATACCCTTAGAGGATCAAGGATTTTCACTGAATAAAGAACAATTCAGAGACTCTCTAAGATTGCGTTATGGTTTAATATTGCCCAATTTACCATCGTTTTGCACTTCTGGAGAGAAATTCACTGTGAATCATGCTCTTTCATGTAAAAAGGTGGTTTCATTTCGCTGAGGCATGATGGGATTCGTGGTCTCTTGACCGGCTTACTAGCCAAGGTATGCAAAAATGTCGAGTCCGAGCTACATCTTCAGTCACTTCATAATGAATCCTTTGAGTCAAAATCTGCCAATATTTCATCAGAACCACAGATGGATATTAAGGCAGGTGGATTTTGGTCGCGCGGAGTAACCTCATTTTACGATGTGCGCCAATGCTCCAAGCAACGAAAATAAATCTACCTATGAAATTTTTATCCAACATGAGAACGAAAAAAGAGAAAATATCTACAAAGAGTTTTGGATGTAGAGCATGGTACGTTTACTCCGTTGGTATTTGGCACAAATAGAGGGTCAGGTAAAGAGTGCCGACAATTTTTGAAGACACTTGCCCTGAAACTGGCCACAGGCGATCCGTGATGACGTGGCTCCGAACAAAAATATCTATAGAAATAGTAGAATCAGTTAATCTGTGTTTCAGAGGTTCACGTGTACCCTTCAAAAAAGAGTCCGCCAATGTTATCATGGAAGATTTCGGTCTAAATGCATTTCGTGCCGATATCTTTTTGATTTTTTAAGAGCACTCATTTTTAGTTTCTTCTCTTATGAAGTGACTTTATTGGTCTCCATACTGAGACGCTAGATTTCTGTGTTTGTATCTGTGCTTGTAAATATTTGAGATCAAAGTTTATGATTTTTCTGTCAATCATACAATTATTCTGCTGTTCATAGTCTTAGAGTTTTCTCTATGATAGCTTGCTTGCGACATCGCGACATAGTTATTTTCTCAAGCTATTTTAACTTGGCGCTATTCTTATTGCTGCAGTACTTTGTTGCTACAGTGCCCTTACTATTTCTCACACACTGTAAATTCGTCTTCATCTTCTTCTTCTTCTTCCTTTCTCTCTCCTCTCAAAGCGGGAGCTTTACTTGAAGTTTGAAGAGATTTATTTCTCGGGCTCAGCTCACAGGATACTCCTCGGCGGAGATCTGCGTGGGAGCCTGGGAATTGAATATTTCTAGCTTGTCCTCCTCTGTGTCTTCACACACTCACTCTGCCAACATCTCAAAGTCTAGGAGACGTCAGCTGTCACCTCAGCCGACTGCCGACGCCGCCTCTCAGGCAAAGTCACTATACCTTGGGTCCGGTGGTCTATCCATCCTCTCGTGAGAGCAGCTCCATGCCCAGCTGAATAACTCACAGCCGATGGAGGCCTCACAGCGTAGATGCAATGGAGACTCAGAGGCTATTAGATCGTCGTGCAGCACCCACATGGGAGGTGGGAAAACCAGTTCGGCAAGTTCGTAACAGATCTGAACACGTGGCCCCTGACAGCGTAGCCGCACTCTCCAGCATCCGTAGTGCTCGATTCAACGGCTATTCCGACTTTTTACTCTGAGGGAAAGATGATCTGTTGGAGAGGCTGGCGGCAATCCTCACCAACATTGGAGCTTCGGTGCAGGAGAAGTCACCACCAGCTAAAAGCATGAGCTTCCAGGCTACAATTGGAGCCATTTCGTCGGCAGAGATTCTGGACGACCTCCGTCTTCAACTTGGCGAAGACACGGTGCTAGGAGTACACCGCCTGCACAGATTTACTGATGGCAGTCCAGATAAGTCCCGTCCGTCCTTCTCCATCCGAGTCTTTCTAGCCACTCAATCTTAATCCGGCAGTCAGAACCAGTTTCTGCAGGGAACGAGGCCGAAAGTGAGACTTTCACAGAATGATGTACACCCTATGCTTACTACGAATCGGCACGTCTGCCGCGTTCTATTGAGTTCCTCTTCTTGTCAGACAAGATCAAAGAAAAACACATGTAAATCCAATGGGACGCAAATTGCAGTTTTTGGCTAAAATGAAATTTTGCATGTTATCTCTGGTTAAACGAAAAGTTAACCTAAGCCCAGAGTCATAATTTTTGACATGGAATGTCTTCAGGTAATTTCATTTCATTTTCATGCACCCCTGTCTTTAAACCCCTGTCTGAAACGCATTTAGACTCAAAATCCACCCAGAAGCCAGCAGAGGTCAGCTCTCCCAGCGTCCAGGGTTGCCTCAACCCTTTCGTTCGCGGAAGCCGCACAGTCCCAGGAAGGCGGCTTTCAGGTGGTGACAGGGCGCCGCCGAAAGGGCCAGCAGCTTAGCAAGAGTCAAGTTTCGATGCCGCCTACACAGGCATCCAGTACCTCCGAGTCTGAGGTCCAGCTGACATCACTTACCTTTCCTGGTACGACGGGGGATAACAGCTGTTCCGAGAGCCCGACTATCGCCATCATCAGCCGACAGCGCCTCCCGCAGAAGCCACCGTCCAAACCAGCCTCGGTACCCATCTCTACGTCTAAACAACTGCCAATGAACACATCAGCCGCCGCTGCCAACGGCCCGTCGAAAACAACACTCACCGACAGCAGAAGCCCCACAGCGTACCGGAAGGACGGACCATCTCTCCCTCCTTCTAAAGATGCCGACCAACACATCTCCGACCAGACTCTTGCGACAATGCTCCGACCTAGTTGCCAGCGACTGCCCTTCTATTGAAGTAATCGTGATCGTCACCGAAATCATGGGTAAAGTGTTGAGTCTCCTCCAGGGTAGCTGCAATGCTTCTGCCCGCGTGTGGAGGAAATCCGTGACTTAACAAGATCCTGTCACGTCATCTCTCTCCAAGACTCCCGTCTTAGAGATCCTGCAGCTTTCGCTCAAGTTCAAGTTCGATGGCCTGTGTTACGCTGATACGGCTTCCTCCATAACTCACACAGTCCGGCTTGCCACCTCCTCGTGGATGCTGCAATTCATCTGCACCATTACCTTTCGTCGTCAACGGCTAGTAACAGTCGAGATAACTCTTCCAGGCTGTAGAAACTTCCCCATCCACGTCTCACCCTCTACGCGGCCCCTCCAAAACCGCACGGAACCTCAATGCAAGGACGGCAGAGTTAAGTTGTCAAACGACGAATATCAATGGTCGGCTGCTGGTTTTTCCACTCGAGGACCTTGGAAGCGTGGAACTCAACGATCCCCACACTCCTACCTTCTACCACAACAGCTATAATTTCCGCGAGTGTTTGGACTGGGCCATTGCGAGTCCTGCAATTAAATCCTTTATTCCAACCTGTGAAGTCGGCTCAGACGTGGGATCAGACCATCGAACACTGCTCCTGTATCTCCGCTCGCGTACTAGAGGTGCAACTCCTAGTGGAGAGCCCGGAAGACCCCTACCACCTCGTTGAAGGACCAAGGGCGTCATGGACTGGAGTTCCTTTCAGGCTAGCATCGAATCACAGCTGCAGCTCCATGGCCTACTACCCTGCCAACCTATCTGTTCGGTCGAAGAGCTGGAGGATCGCGCTCAAGAGCTGGAAGAGGCCTTTCGCGAAATTGACACTCAAACATTCAAGCTGGCCAAACCACCGAATCTCGTCTTCCAAACTGGCCTGCATCAAAAAGGGCATGAATAGTCACCACCAACCGGAGCACTTGAAGTTAAGCAAGAAACTCGCTGCTGGCCCAAGAGTCGCTGATCTCTGGCCTTCAGTCAAGCAGGCACTGACGCCCTCAGCCGAAACGCTCTCTCCGCCTCCAATTGAAGATCCTAACTCCATCAACGAGCAGGCATTCTCCCCAAAGCAACGCGCCGAAGCTTTCGCACGCCATTTGGAGTCAACGATGGTTGGCGCTTCTGACCCCAACTTCGACGACGGCTACCGAGATGGTTCGCGATCGCCTGCGATCCAACCCACCAAACTCCGAAGATTTTGGAGCTTTCGGCAGCTTTCAACAGCGGAAGTCCACCATCAACCTTTTTGCCTCCGCCTGAACAAGTCTCCTGGTCCTGACGGAGTGGAAAGCAACATGCTGAAGCATCTGCCCCTGGTCATGCTGGATGTCTTGGCGGTCATTTTCACGGCATCCCTGAGACTCGGCCACGTCCCAAGTCGCTGGAAACGCACCATCATCCGGATGTTGCCCAAGCCCGGCAAGGCGCTTACACAAGCCACCCACTTCCGCCAATCGTTCTCAACGCCACGATCGGCAAAGCCCTGGAGGCAATCTTCTCCCGTCGGCTCCTTCGACTACAGGTGCACATCCCATGACACGATCCCAGAGCACCAATCCGCCTTCCAACCCGGTCGCGGCGCAATTGAGCAAACTGCCCTGTTCTCCCAACCACGAACCACGGAACCAAGCCACGAACCACGGACTGACCACCGTGGCAGTTGCCTTGGACATCTCAAAGGCATACGATTCAGCATGGCACGATTTGCTTCTCTTTTCCTGCTTTGATGCCCTTCCTCAACATATGGTGTGCTGGATCTCCAGCTTCCTCAACAATCGGCAACTGCAAGTCCTGGAGTCCACCACCATCGCCAGAGCAAACGAGTCTCGCACCGGAGTCCCACAAGGATCACCTCTCTCCCCTGTTGTACATTCTGTGCTACTGTAAATTCTCCGCTCCCTGGAACGGCATGGGCGGCCCTCCGACCGGAGCTCGACGCCATCGCCGGATGGTGCAACCGTTGGCGCCTCACAATCTGCGCGCAGACCCAACTGGCGTTTTTCACCCGTCGAACTCGCTGGCCTCCTTCCCGCATGCGGCTTTCAAGAGCGAAGCGCTGGAATGAAGTAACACGCTCAATCTCCTAGGGGTGGAACTCGACTGAGAGCTTCAATTCGGTTCCTACTCGCGCTCTCTGCAGTTTCGTCTCGGCACCCCGATACGTTGTATTCAGTGGCGTCTTTTCCGTACCTGCGAGGCCTTCGGCGCATCCTCAAAAATTATTTGCCAACATTTATAAAAATGAAAAGTGTCATCATTCATTTAAATTCGATAGCTTCTCGTGATAGCTGTGCACAGCTTCCCGTTTCAAAATCTGACGCTCAACCTCAAGAGTGAACAGTTTTGCAGCACGTGCTTGAATCACAGCTGTTTTCTTAGTAGTAGTAGAAGTAGTAGTAAAGTGTATATATTTTCATCAAATAAAAATCGTATTGTACAAGTGTTGTAGGCAGATACAGAAATAAAATGCACAGAAGGAAGGTAACTAAGCATGCATGTATGAGTACATAAGTTAGATCTAGCATATTCTAGAAATTTACTTAAAATGCTCGTCCCATGACAGGTTCTCAGTCCAGAAGACACCAAGGATTTTCAAATTTACCGACCATCTCGATTTCTGGAAGAATCGGTGTGAAACAGTTGACTGAACATCGGAGTATCATTTGCTTGCTTTTTGATTTATTGATAGACATGCGTCTATTGTCAATCCATATCTGAATGGCTGACATACTTGATGGTGGGTTTGAATGCCTTCTAATGCTTTCTATCAGGCTTAGATAATCTGCGTATTTAACCAAATCGACATTTTTATCACTTATCTGAAGGGAGCCAAAGAATGCACCAAAAAGATATGGGGCCAGGACGCCACCTTGTGGTAGACCAGAGATCACTTGATATAATGGACCATAAATGTCATTTGATCTCACCCTCTGATATCGGCCAGTCAGATAGGATGCTAGCCACATCAAAAATCCATGATTGAGACCACTTTTGGCTAGGTCATTGACTAAACGAAAGTGCTGAATTCTATCAAAAGCCTTCGAGAGATCAATACTTGTGAGGCGAACAGCTATTGTTGAAGTCTGATCCATGAATCGAGTTATCACGTCGTGAATGTTTACCAGTGCAGTAGAGGCTGAGCCCAAAGGTCGAAAGGCATGTTGTTGTCTACCATAAAGTTTCAACAAGCTCGTCTTCATTCCATTTAGGACAATCTTCTCGAAGATTTTCCTGAGAGCACGCAGAAGAGAAATTGGCCTAAAGTCTTTGGGGTTAGGCTTAGGACATTTTGGAATGGGACACACCAAAGCTGTTTTCCAGCAGCTTGGAAAAGTTCTGCTGTGAATAGAGCTTTTGATTATATGGCACACAACGTCACTGATCAGGTGAGCACTTTCTCTCAGCATTCGAGCAGGAATCGGATCAGTTCCGTTTGACTTTTTGTCACGTATGTCACATAAATATCGGAAGACCAATTCAGGTGTTATTTCACATTCCCAAGTATCGTTGGTTAGATCGTTCAGTATCTCATCATCATGGTTGTTAAAGCTCTCAATGAAGTTATTTGAAATGGCATACAAGTTTTCATTGATGTCCAAGCCATTGCAGCTAAGATGTCTTTGTGCTCTCGCACCACCACAGACATCTCTCACAAGAGTCCAGACGTTTTTAGCGCTTCTTAAGTGGGCTCGACTCCACGATTCCTTCACCTTTTGGATCTCTGCTTTGATTTTGATCTTTAGATGATTGTAAATATCCCATTGCTTCGTGCGAAAGGCTTCCCATCGGTCGTTTATCATAGATTTTAGAACTGGTGTCATCCACGGTTTGTCAGAAGATGTCATAATGACACTTTTCTTTAGTATAACCTGCAGCGCACTTTCTAACAGTTAGTAAAACATCTTGCACTTCTCATCAACGCCTTCAACGTGGTAGATTGCCGAAAAATCCGAGGATGATAAAGCTTTCATAAAGGCAGAAACATGAGATCGTCTAAAATCGAAGACGCTGCGTATCGTGCCGAATTCGATAGAATTTGCAGTTGACGTGTTCTTGGCTGTAAGAAGTGCACAATTGTGGTCAGAAGTCTTTAATGGAGGACCAATTTCAGTTGCAACATCAAAAAATTCATCGAAAGACTTTGAAATCCAGATCTGGTCTAGATGGGAGTCACCTCTTGTTGGACTCTGCACGATTTCTACAGTCATAAGAATTAGCAAAGATATCTGTATTGTAGTCATTGAAATCTCCACAGAATATGAGCTGCTTATCAGGTGCTTTGCAGAGACAGTCATCAACCAGGTCAATAATGAAGTCCATGATGAGATCATGATCACTTTTCAACACATTAGGTGGAATGTAAAACAAGAAGAGAAATATATTCGCATCAATTAGCTCGAGAAATAGAAATTCAATCACAGAAGGGCATGTAATCTTTGGATCATAAGGAGTAAAATTGCAACTCTGATGCATCCATGTACAGACTCCACCACCCCTTCGGTCTTTACGGTCACATCGCAAAATATGGTAATTCGGTAATTGTAACAGTTCATCGGAAATGTCGGGCTGCAACCAAGACTCCGTTACCGCTATGATGACAGGCTTTTTTAGTGATACTAAAGCAGAAAGTTCATCAAGTTTACCAAAAATCGATCGTGCATTTAACAAAAACATTGAAGGGAAAGAAGCTCGATAAGTTAAAACATTTAGCGAAAATTTCTCAAACTGTCTTTTGAACAAACTCGGTCTCGATATATTATGACATCTTCCCCATTTTGACAACGTGTTGTCAATTCCTGTCGGAGTTGACGAAAATGCTGTTGTTGGAAAGGTGTCCTATCAATATTCACAAAAATATCATTAAAACGAGTCTGACGAAGGCGCTTTGAAGATCTGAGAATAGCGTCCTTATCGGTAAGAGAATGACAAGTTATCAAGATTGGCCTTTTCTTGTCATTACGAGGCTCACCAATACGCCTAATGGAAACAGGCTACATGTGTAATAATCTCATTTCTTGGAAAATTTCGTGGCATCTTGTTTTGTCGGCTTCGTTGTTTTCTTGAGGATTGCCATTATTGAATTCGCTTACACCTGATATGATCAGGTTCAGTTTTTTTCCTTTCTCTCAACTCCATTTCTTCTGAAATTGATGAAATTACAGTGGTACTAAAATCAAGTTTGTCTTTTGAAATATCATGCTTTATTCTATCGATCTCAAGTTTGTGTTGTAACTGAACTTGCTTGACAAAGATAATTTTCTATTCTTAATAAATAATAAGATGAATAAATAATAATAAGAAGAATTATAATAGTAATTATAATTCTTAAGAATAATAAATCTCTTCGAACAATTAGACACACAAGCTAGTCGTGTGTTCAGACGGAGCACTGATGTTCAGACGGCGAAAGAGAGTTGTGCGCGTGTGAGGCAGTAAGAAAAAGGGGGCGGAAGAGAAAGGGACAAAAGATCAATCATCTACTATATATGGACGATTTGAAACTGTACGGGAAAACAGAAAGCGACATCAACTGCCTAATGAACACCGTGACAACATACAGCGATGACATCAATATGAGATTCGGAATCGAAAAATGTGCGCGACTAATCATCCATCGAGGAGAAGTCATACAAACAGAAGGATATCAAGCCGAAGAAGTTCATATAAAGGATGTTACCGAAGAAGGATATGAATATCTCGGAATCCTTCAACATCATACGAACCTTGATAAAGTAACAAAGACAAGGGCAGTCAAGGAGTACAAGAAGAGATTAAATAAAATACTGAAATCAAAATCGTATGCGAAGAATATAATTGAGGCCATAAATGTATATGCTGTCCCTGTGATTAGGTACACTGGTGGTGTGCTGAAATAGACAGTGCAAGAGCTCAATGAATTAAACCGAAAGACCCGCAAAATACTAACAATGTATAAAGGATTACATCCAAAGGCTGACATTGACCGCATCTACCTACCGCGGGATCGGGGAGGTAGGGGACTGAAAGACCTAAGGGAGGTTATAGAACAAGAAGACCGGAGCCTAGCAGAATACATCAATGATAAAGAAGACGACCCACTGCTGGCGGTGGCTAAATCAGGCGATCTGTACGGGCAACGGCAAGAAACCTCCGAAGAATGGAAGAGGAAGGTGATAGAAGATCGGTACCAAAGATGGAAGGATAAAGTAATGCATGGTCAATACGCAAGACAAAATGGAAGAAGTAACGTCAAGGAAAGCTTGCTACGGTTGGCTGAAATCTGTCAAGCTGAAGCTGACAACTGAGGCGTTACTAACAGCAGCACAGGACCAAGCGATAAAGACGAAAGCACATTCCACTTACATACTAAAAATAAGCAATGATGCTAGATGCAGAATGTGCATGTCAGCAGATGAGACAGTATCTCACATACTTACAGGATGCTCTAAGTTGGCACCAAGCGAATATCTGAACCGTCACAATGAGGTTGCCAAACAAATTCATGGGGATATCTGCCTACAGTATAACATCAACGTATCGACAGAACCATGGAAACACGTCCCACAACCAGTTATTGAAACGGATTCAGTGAAGATATTATGGGACTTCGAAATAAGAACAGACAAGATAATCACAGCAAGGAGGCCAGATGTAGTAGTTGTCAATAAGGAGAAAAAAATGGGATTCATAATTGACATAGCGGTACCAGAGGACAGGAACATCAGAAGCAAAGAACAAGAGAAGATCACTAAGTATCAAGACTTGAAAATTGAACTACAAAAACTGTGGAAGATTCATGTCAAAGTGGTGCCAGTAGTTGTTGGAGCCTTAGGAGACCCCACAGGCAAGTTAGCCACATACCTGAAAGAAATCCCCGGTCGACACCGGGTACCTCAGTTACTGAAGGCTGCTCTACTTGGCAGTGTCTACATTCTTAGTCCTGGTAGGACTCCGAGATCCTGAGATGTATACACCGACCATCATTGTGTGAGGTCGTGGCTAAAAAAAAGAATAATAAATTTCTTCGAACAATTAGACACGCAAGCTAGTCGTGTGTTCAGACGGAGCACTGATGTTCAGACAGCGAAAGAGAGTTGTGTGCGGGTGAGGCAGTAAGCGCACGGGCCCGCGTAAATATTGGCTTTCCCGATAGACATGATCCTTTGCCTTCTCCAATTTTTGCAATGAAATTCTACACAATTCCTGATTGAGGCGCGGTGTCTAAATATAGTAAGGTAAACGCAACCCAATTGTTCCTAGCTTCGCTTAATGTGAGAGAAGCCAATACGTCAACAGTGGCGTTCAGACAAGACTGCGATCAGATGATTAGCGTTCTCCAATGAATGCAGAGTAATGCATCTGACTCGAACACCCAGATTCGGTAGAGTTCAAAAATTTGTTTTTACGTGATTGATATGACGCTATGTTTAGTACTGCAGATGAGATCATAACTACGCCTTTCGTCCCAAGGGAATATACTGAAAAGATGACAGTCGGCAAGCAAGGTAGGCCAACACCTGATATGAAATTGAAAGTACTCACACAGAAAGAAATAAGAAATACACAACACATTTTGATGCATCAAAATTTCAAACATGTGAGTGGCTGACCGGCTGTCAAAAACGCAAGAAACTGTTCGCCTTACCTCCTTTTTTCTCGAGAAAATGTGGTCTGGACAGAGAGGGGATATAGTGATCTCAGCTCCTTGAGTAAGACGGTTAAGCGACATGAGCAATCACTTCTCATGTGCACTTTCACTTGACCTTAAAAATGTTCGGAAAATTGTTATTAAAAATTCAGCTTTTATGAAAATTAATGTTGTAACATAAAAGTGCTTTGTATAGAAATAGTATCCCAATGCCGAGTGAAAGCCTATGGTCACGGAGCACGCAACGCCACTGGTTGTATTATCTGTTTGCCTCGCTACCAAGGCGGTTCACATGGAGACTGTGTCTTGTTTGAGTTTAACCGCCTTTCTTGCTGCACTGGATCGATTTCAAAGGTGCGAAACATAAAATCTCTAAATTGTATAAGATGGTGCATGATCAAGAATTTAATGCTATATGCTCAAGATATGTGATTGATAAATATATCAAATGTACGATGATCCCTCCTCACGCTCCGCATTTCGGGGGATTGTGGGAGGTAGGCGTGAAAAGCGTGAAGTATCACCTACGTCGAGTTATTGGAACTACTTCTGTTACTTTCGTAGAGCTAGCTACGTTTTTATCTCGAGTTGAAGCGTGTCTGAATTCAAGGCCTCTAGCTCAATTGTCCTCAGATCCAATTGATCTTCAGCCGTTGACACCTGTGCACTTTTTCGTTGGTAGTCCATTGCTTGCTATACCAGAGCAGGGATAAATTATTCCCGATTGGATAGATGGCGTATGATTCAGGCAATGATACAAGGTTTCTGGAACAGATGGCGGAATGATTATTTATCGAATTTACACCAAAGGAAGAAAAGGTCGGATCAAGGTCAAAATGTCAAGGAGGGAGAATTGGTACTGTAAAGTGAAGATCATACACGCCACTTAATTGGCCATTGGCACTCATTTTGGAGCTATTTTTATGAAATTGCATTTGCTTTTTAACGAAATTGGATGAGAAGAAATACCTTATTTGCATGTTATTTCACATGATGTATATTGTCCTATTTATATCTTGTGCGCAATTGAGCAATGGTAAAATGTGGAAAAGGGAAGGCGACAATGTATCCCGTAATGATGATTTCTCTATCTATGCATGTGAAAGACATTTTTGAAATATTAATCAGCGTATATCTACATGTGTATTCATAGTATTGCTGCCCAGTTCATTTCAATTACGCACAATAGTATTAACATAACTTTTTTCGGACAACAATGTAGGACATTTTCAGGCACGTGCACGCCCTCAAATGTCCTACATTTGTTACCCTCAAAAATCTATGTTAATGTTATATTGTGCGTAAATGAGCAATGGTACAATGTGGAAAAGGGAAGGCAACAATGTATCCCGTGATGATGATTTCTCTATCTATGCATGTGAAAGACATTTTTGAAATATTAATCAGCGTATATCTACATGTGCATTCATAGCATTGCTGCCCGCTTTTTTTCTACATTGCTGTCCAGTTCATGTTAATACGCACAATAGTATTAATATTATTAGTAGTATTACTTTTTTCGGGCAACAATGTAGGAATACCATATGAGATTTCAAGGTAAGTAATGCACAAATCAGAGGCCGCGTTAAAATCTCATGTGGTATTTCCATTGTCTGCATATATACATCTACATCTATCCATATACTTCCTGTATCAGAACATTTTTCCACAATTTAGAAGTCTATGATCATAGCAGTGACTTCTATGTTATAAGTATTGAAAAATGAAGGCCGGGTAATGCCATCGCTGCCTGCTGACAGCAGGCAGCAATGTACAAAATGTCATTATTCCTATATTATTGCACCATAGATTTAGAAATATAAGTAGACAATGTACGACATTTTCAGGCACTTGCACGCCCTCAAATGTCCTACATTGTTGCTCTCAAAAATCCGAGTTAATGTTATATTGTTTGGAAACTGACTCAATCGCAGTTTGATGGCGGTATGTTCACTATCTAGGCTATTGTTAAACTCATTTTATGTGATGTCTAGACTCAAGTGGATATCATGCTCTAGGTTGTGTGAGCTTCTCTAGATATCATTTTACATGCATAATTTCTATAGCCCATGCATTGGGCCATGGCCATGGACTCCTAGGAGCATAGAAATTAACAATACCATAGAAAGTCCTAGAGTGGAAATTGCAAGAAAATTATGGCACACGCCGGCGGAACTTAGTTGGGGCAAAATGCAAATTTTACAAACTGTTTCTTTGTTTTCTGGTTGGCATTTATATTTATCAAGACAATTTGTGATCTGGATTGCTGCTCCTTGTACAAAGATCATGTGCACAAAAGCAATAATGAATTTACAGAACACTGCAGCGACAGGATGATAAAGAAAGAAATCCTTTAAACGTTCTGTACGCTCATCATTTTGAAATATCGTTCCTATCTATCAAGAGTATAATAAGATAGATATATAACTTGTAATGTCGATTTATAGAACATGCATTGCTCCAGCTTGTAATCAGAGGCCAATAAATCTTAGAATATTCATTTTACTTTAAGGGGCTTCCCTACTCATTATATTCGAACAATTTTCAAAATCTTTGCTTTTAAATGTCAGCTTCCAAAATATCATCGCACTATATCACATGTGTCATTCAATGAGTAATTGAAAAGTTCCACCTACATTTAATTTGTCTGAGTGATGATTGTAGCTAAAGAAACTTTCAGTGTGTTTATTCCAGAAAAGCGCTAGGTTTCTTTACCGCTTCAAGGAGAAATTGTCCAATAATTAAGAATTTTTATCTGTGAATTCTTGCGATGTTCTCATAACCAGTCCACTGACCACTCACAATCATGGCTCTGTGAAAAAAATTTTAAATCGTTTTCCAGCATTGAAAAAATGGATAATGGTTGTCAATGACCGTTACGTATAGATTATAGAAACAGCATATTAACCATTAGAATAGTGGGCTATTTCATAATGAAGCAATACTACCATCTCACTTAAAATTCTTTTCAAGAAAATCCTGTAATTTGCAGTCACCCACTTCAACAACTAACTTGACAAATAGTTTGACTGTGATACAATGTATTAAATTGAAGCTGATCTACAAACCATAGATTTTTCCATGTGCCATCAATGTACGTACATAAGCAAGATATCAAACTTCCCTTCTAGTGTACTGTTATCTACTTCTATGCCTAGGAGTATCTATTCTATTTACATTCGAAAAAGAGGAGAACACGTCAAAGTCAAAGATGAATTTTAAAAAAGTCATCAAGTCAAGGTCCTTAAGATCTCGCTTCGACCAACGATGGCATCGTGGACAGTCACCCCGGTCTGTGTTGCTAGTCTGGTCCCTAGGCGCGACACAAATTCCATCCTTCGTCACCATGCCTAGGAGTATATATCTACACTGTTCGTCGGATATCGCAGGATATTGGAGGTGACAATCGTCGGTTAATTTTGTCAGTAATCTTGCAGGACAATTGTCGGTCTACGGTTTACACTGTAGGAGTCTATGACCATGGCATAGACGGCCATGGTCATAGCAGGGATGTCTTTAAATCATAGAAAATGTTAGGGAATTCCAACTCTCAATCCGTAGGATTTAGCGTAGGCCGGTTTTCTTGCGAATAAGGTTTCCGGTCATATGGCTATAATGAGTTGTGGGAACCCTGATGAGCAGTTACACCACACAGTTATTCAATGGTTCCCGAATTTCAAGAAAATTATCTAAATGCAGATGAATCATTACAATTATCAGATATAGGTGTTGTCAAACACCCTGAAGAACACAAATTTTTTCTTTCATTTCGAATGAAGATATATGGAAAGTATTATGATAATTCTGCTAGACGAATTGACGATGGCCTCTCTCTCTCTTACTCCTCTCTGTTATAGACAGCAATACCCGACCGAACATCCCTCATGAATCTGAAGTTTTAACCAGACTTCTTGGGACCGTGCAGCTGAATTTATGATCAGTTGATGTAAGCCAATTATTTCCAGTAAACTTCAATCAGTGGACGGGATACAATAATAGATTGTTGGGCGTAGCTGAGGTTCGACAATGTGCTTCACTGAGAAATTTTTTTTGAGCTTTCGGGATCCTTCTGAACTAGTGAACAGAGAGTTCGATTCGTGACATGATTATCTGTCTTTAGATAAAGCATGGATATCCACCAGAAGACTTTATAATCTCAATAGCATTTACTAAAATTTGCTTGATCAATTTTGAATTCAGTGCAATCACTGGTAAGAGACGTATAACAAATCACGGATGGGTTTTCGATAACAAGGACTTTACCATCGTTGATAGAATACAAAGGAATGTTTTTCTACGCGAGTCACCAGCATGTCCAATAATGTGCTTTCCGCAACATCTAAGAGATAGCAAAATCTTCATCTCATCACACACTAAAACTTGTCCAGGAGAACTTGAAAATATAGTTTTGCAAATTTCTATTGTTTCTGATTCCAATCCAATATCTTGGAAGTTTTCAATGTTTTCCGTCAATGAAGTTGGATGTGGAAATGGAAGAAAAAGTCATTGTTTGCTGTATGTTTCATAGACATCCCTGGTCATAGCGTCTTGCATTCATTATAGTTTGAATTTAATTTATATCATCATTATCTGATCATGTGTCTCAGGTAATAGAATCTTAGTTGGACGCATTAGGTGTTCTTGGCTTACTACGTCACGCACTGCATACAATGAAGATACACTACTTTTCAAATGACAGCCTAAATCACTGGGAATGCTGAGACATGAACAGCTAGAATACTATCATATTTCTAGCTGTCCATGGCTGAGATGAACGGCGAAATGCTCCTACCTCAATGTATTACATAGCAAATTAGACGGCCTTAATTATGCAACTTAATTATGAACGAATTTCATAGAAAAATGATAAATGAAATATCGGCTGACAACCCTACTTACTCAGTAACAATGGCTGAGATAGAATCGCTTCACCTCCAGAGCAGCAGCGACAGACGAATCCATCTCTGTGTGCCACTTCATTATCGCATGCGAGATATGACTCTGTCCGTCTAGAAACAACGACGGATGAACTAGCAGTCTTAATCTGTGGGTACCCCATGGCCTTTCCAACAATCTGCTTATCAAGAATTCAAAGTCCTCCTGTTGATAAACGCAGTTACTTAATGAAAATGTCTACAAGACATGTTAAGAATTATCTACAATTTTGAAATCACTCAACGCTTCAAACAGCTCAGATTTTTTTATTGACTGCATAGCGAGTAGGTATAAGCGGTGTCATAAATTTGCTAAAATACTTTGTTAAATTGTATTCAACTGTAACACATGAAGCCAAACAGCTTTCCCGGGCTCAAAACAAGAAGTCCCATTATGAAGTGAAGATATTTCAGAATTATACATGGTCTATGCATCGCTGAAGCGATCGTCCGCAAAGTCAGTTTTCAAAAATTGACGAATACAGGGCCACAGGAAAATTCTACAAAATGGCGGAAACGTGCCATTTGTATATAATAGACTTGGTTTTTGTTTCTACTTCCCTTTTCATTTGTAAATAATCACGATAAGATCGACCAATGTCACGTAGAGCTTTGGCAACTGTCACAAGAATGACAGGCATGAGTTTTCACTGCATAGAGAGATGGAGAATTGATATCGTTCTATTATAGAAAAATCGATTTATAGTTCAAATTCCAAAAAACTGAAATGTTGAGTTAAGCTATTCTATTGATTGGTGTGACCGCAACATGTATTCTTATCCATTTCTTGGAATCTACAAAATGCCTTTAATCTTTCAAAGCTGCCATCATGTTCGTTATGCACGATAATCTAATAAGAAATGTAAATTTCGAAAGTGGATTGATTCTTTTTGCCAGTCATTCGTTTTGTGTTGTCTGATTCTGCATGCAAACCATTCTCGGCGCAAATTGCAGCCTTTTGATTTTTTCCATAGTTCCTCACTATATAGGCTAAATTCCGACCTGGAAGGTGAGCTGCTGCCCTAGATAGTTAGAGATAAATTGCCTTGTCTGAGTGTTTAGGTCTAGAGATGAAGTTGTTCAGTACTGATGCTCACGGCCAGAGTTAGTCTCGTGGGGAAGAAGGATCAATTTTCCATTGAACGTAATGCAAATTTAAGTTTGATTTCTGACGAACCAGAGAATTGACACCACATTAAACGTAAACAGTTTGTAAGTTTAGATCGTGAGGAGTCGAACGGTGTGGACAGTATCTCCATTTTTATCACTAATACGTGCCTGCCTGCAATCTGACGCGACGGTTAAGGCTCGTGCGTTATCTGATACGAGCTGCTTCTGTATTGTGCAAAAGGTAGCTATGAAAGAAGGCAACAATGTTTTTGAAAAAAATGGTAACCTGCATCATAGATCATTATAGGCTTACCTGAACCTATTTTTTAATATTCATTGCTGTATTAACTATTAATCATTTTCGATGAAAGTTGATCAAATGCCGCTGCAAGTTGGATGCATACGACTCGGCTGCTCCCATCTTGTTAATGTGTGCTTCACACGGTTTTTCTCCAGTCTCTACCTGGCAGGAAAATCCCCATCTTTCTCCAAGAAAATATGAGTACACTTTCGATTTTAATATGTGCTTTGGAGGAGAAATCACACACGATTAATGTGAGGGTAAGAGGTAATGTTCTCAAACAAACTACACCTTTTTCCATTCTAATTAAAAGTTGTTCCGTTCTATTTAAGACCTGTCCCATTCAATTTAAAAATGTTATATTCAGTTTAAAACCTGTTCCATTCAATTTAAAACATTCAGTTAAGAATGAGCTGTATTCTACTACAAAAACAAAATGACATAGAAACAATCAATGATATCATAATATTTCATGATATACTTATGTACAACATGGAATCTGATGAATGAAATAATACGGATAATAATACCACCTGAGAAGAGGGTCATAAAAAACAATAAACAATGAAACATTCTATTTTAAAAGTGTTCATCAATTCACCAATGTAACACCGCATTGTAAGTCTTGTCGGACCGGAGCGTTGACAGCCACATTCGATAACTACATCATCACATTATCGGATAAAATGAGTCATTCTTAGAAATCGAACAATAGCAAAAGTAAGAATCTTTATTTTTCACCGTGCGTATAATGTAGATATCCTGTCAATTTATTTTACTTGTAAAGCAGATTACTGCACGGGCGTGCAGTAATATTTTCATTATTGCACTGGTTGAATTATAGATTTCTATGGTACACGAACACTTGTTCGACACGAACATTTGTTCGACAAATTTTCGAACACTTCTTCGACACGACATTTGTTCGACACGAACACTTCTTCGACACGACATTTGTTCGACACGGACACTTCTTCGACACGACGTTTGTTCGACACGGACACTTCTTCGACACGACGTTTGTTCGTTATTAAGCAATTATAGTCTTTTTCTTTTTCAGGTTGTGTATTTTTTGAGAATTTGCATTTTTTCTATACTTTTTGTCTTAAATTAATTTTTTTCCTTTCTAAAAAAATATAATTCTTGCATCGCATAGATTGAACTAGAAGCGTATTTGTAATTTAAGATATTACCATAAAGACGAAAGATAGCCAGTACCTAAAATTCTATTCATGCTAGATAAAGCATTATTCATGCAGAACTTGTCGAAGAAGTGTTCGTGTCGAACAAATGTCTTGTCGAAGAAGTGTCCGTGTCGAACAAATGTCTTGTCGAAGGAGTGTCCGTGTCGAAGAAGTTTTCTGTCGAACAAATGTCCGAAAACATAGATATCAACTTGTCGAAGAAGTGTCTGTGTCGAAGAAGTGTACCAGATCCATTTCTATATAGATATATGCAATCGAATTATATAAAACCCGCTTATTATTTAACCATAGACTTCTAAATTATTAAATTATTATTAATTATTTCTAATTAGTCTATGATTTAACTCATCAAACACCATAGTACAGATTAGTCATAATGGTCATGATATCGGTGAAAAATTAAATTACCTACACAACTCGTGCAAAGATATCCATCTTTTGCTTTCCCCTCGATCAACATTTTTTAAACTGTATAGAACATTTTTATATTGAATGGGACAGGTCTTAAATAGAACGGAAAAACTTTAAGGATTGAATTGAGACCGGCGTAAAGCATGCTTACGCATCGCACTGCTCCGAGGTAAAGGCAACAAACAGCTCCATCAACGCTTTGGCGATAGGAAGAAACACGAGATTACAGGGAGGGATAGTCATTTCAAAGTTTTCTATCGACCTTTGACAAATAATTTGTGACGTACATATACCTACATACTCGTATATGTAAGTGAATAAGTACTCAGAGAAAAGTCATGAGTATCCCAACAGGTTTCGTTGGAGACGTTTCGGCTCAACTTATGTTGATTTCAATATAGCCATTTCATTTCCCATGAGTGGCCTCCCGCGAAGAGGCGAAGCCGGTTGGGATCAAAGTAAAGTACAAACACAAATGTAGAGAATCTCAACTGAAACATATATGTCAATGGCTAGAAATTTTCTGCATTCCTCACCTCCTTCTCGGATGAGTTTTTAGCGCAACTAAAAAGCGGAATGTAATCTTCACCTTCAAAATAGTATTTTGAATTCCATTCGAAACTTCAATTCCACATTCTGTTTCTACAAAACTCATTTGAAAATATAACTAGTTTTTCCTGCATTCAGGTGGAAAATGATTGAAACAATTTATCGAAATTCATTTGAGCTACGCGCAGCACCACATGAAACAATGACTTTCAATCGATGAGAGATTGTATTTATGATAATCAAAACATTATTTGAAGAGGCTACATTATGTTGCAATTGTTTTTGCTACTTGTAACAGCAGATTTATTTACAAAAGAGAATAGATGAATCCTAGCTTTCACATCTGATCACAATGGAGTTATTGCTTCACCATGGAAATTAAATCTACTTTCACACAAATGATGAGTTTCTTCATATACAAATTTATTTTTATAAAGGTTCTTAATGATATTGGAAGACAATATGGACTGCATGCTTGAGAAGTGATACATCTCTTCACGTGGCGCTGAACATAAACTGCAATATGTGGCTCCTCCTCTTGGTCAAATTCTTTATCCACATTATCACCCTTTTCAAGATAACAAGCGCCTGTCCAAGTCCTTTCACAATGCATCACGGGGTCTGCTTGTATTGGAACACCAGCGTCAAAGTCAGCTGGTGTGAGTCCCAACGGTTCTGTGGAAAAGTCAGCGGAGAATTGGTGACTGGTCAAAATGCCATCAATCTCAACTACAAGAACTTGGGAGTTGGTCATTACTACATTGGTCTGACCGACACTCTCCATGAGAGAGGATCAAATCGTGATGGTTGGAGATGGACGAGCGGCAGCGACACGCCGAGCTCAAACAACCTGGTCTGGGGCACAGGTGAGCCCCGAAACATTGGGAAAGTATCAGATTATGTAATTCAGATTTATAATTTAGGAAAATTCGCAGATATTGGAAAATTCGTCCTTGATCCAAGCTGGCAAGCCACTCCCATGTGCCAGCCAAGAGAGGGATTGACTCCATTATGGCCAACTCAACGATCCCACACATTTCAACCGGCGTCAATTGCCGTTTTCTCCGACCCCAATGACTATGCACAAGGAGGAGGATGCACACGCGATGTTACAAATGTAGAAGAAGTCATGGATTGCTTTGTTGAATGCCTAGAAGAAGAATATGACTGGTGTGTTGCTTTCTATTATCATGCTGACTCTGGATTGTGCAAGCTCGTGTTGTACACTGATCAGAGTGTGAATGTTGGAGCTGCTGCAGCTGGATGGAAAAAGTATACAAGGTACTGAGAATTGACTATGACACATCTCTGAATAGCTGCATCGTTGATCAGATCTGTGATAGACATGATTGATTCAAAATCATCTAACTTACAAGCCTTCTTGCAAACAAATGTTTATACAATACTAATATGATCTTACTCAGCACATAGAGCAATATGTATGTTTTCCTCTGGATTATCATACTTCCTCTTTGACACAATGAACTCAAAAATAAGTTTTGATGTATTAGAATAAGATTTGAATTGGGACACCGTATTCCATGCAATCAATGTGACTGGGCATGTTGCCTGTCGGATAGACAGGCTGGTCAATAGTAGAAACAACTAAACAGAACATCTGCGAACTGTGATGGAAATAGTGTGGACGTCAGAATGTGCATTAGGGTGTGTGCGCACTTTTTCGACTTTTTTCGGAATTTAAAAAAGTTCATCGGAAAGAAAGATGAGCTTTTGTGTAAAACTAAAGAAAATCTATGTCGGAGCTGCTAGTTTTGAAAAAAACCTCTACCCAAACTTCTTTGCTTTTTCGAATTTTTTATAAAAACGACTGACTATTTTTCGACGTTTTTCGGCTGTTGTAAAGAAACTTAGCCACCGATTGGTCTGAGAATTTGTGAGAAAATAGCTGGTTATGTTGCCTAATGATGTGAACTAGGTTGAAGTTCCAGACTAACTTCGGTTGTCTGAGAGGCATGCGTCTTTTCTGCCTAAAACACATTGGTATCATCATACTACTTATAAACGTATTTCATCAGCTATTAAAGTTGCAGCTCCAAAACTTCGTGAATATCGTGAAATCAGTGTTATTCAGGATTCACTGCGTCACTCTGCTAGTATTAACATTCAGTAGTCAAGCATACATGCAGGCAAACATACATAGCGGGCTATGATTTAAGATGCACATATTATTACGATTCCCAGTCGGCATTAATCTGCTCCAAATATGCTTTTTATCTTAAATGCTATATAATGTTCTATAGTATTGAAGAGAAGAGAAACAACGATTTATTTGATAATATATGTTATCTGAGTCATACGAATGCTCACAGGAAATGGAAATGTTTTCAAATTTCGATTCAGACGCTTCAAAACCTGGTGATTTCAAAAGGTGTTGAATTTTGAAGTTCAATACAATAAAACTCCATCTCGGACTTAACGTTTTGATATTTCCAATCTTACTCATAAGCAGTGATTTGGAAGTAAACGTTGGTAGTCAGCAAAGATGAATTTCGGGGCGTCCCGGTCCACTCAGCATCAGTTATCTAAATCGAGTTGATGATTGATTGTTGCATACATACGCAGATGCTTGCACGTCACAACAACATAAAACATTAGCTTTGCAACATGAGTATCAAAATAATTAATCAAAAAGGGAGAAGCTGCAATTGTTTGCTATTTAATTTCCGATATTTCTGCTTCACAGCCTGCATCAGGGATACAAAAGGGAGAAAAAAGCTAGGAAGACATGGAAATATAAAATTCTAAAGGTAATGTATTTAGTCATAGAAATAAAGAAACACAAAATCCCGAAGCTGATCACTTTCGTCTCTTGAGTTTAATGCTGGCCAGAGATTTTGTATAAAAATGGCTTCTCGTAGTCTCAGGTTGCAGTGTCTGAATCAGTGACAAGTATCTTTATTCTTATTGCATTTGTATTACATATCCGTAGATGGCGGTATACATACGATTCGGGACGAGTGTTCTTTTATCCTTTGGTGTAGATAGAGGTCTGATGGAGCTGCCTATGTATGTGGAAAAGCAGTTAGAGCACTGAATCTGATACACTGTGTCTTTTTCGTTGCATCTTTTGTTGTTGTCAACTGGACAGTTATTCGATGCGCAAGGAGGAGGTTCAGCATTTTTCCGGAGATAGCTTCTGAGGGTTTGTGTCTGATGGGAGATTCGCAAGTTGATCCCTTCGCGGCGAAATATTTGTTTCAACTGTCTGTCCGCTTGATCTGATAGGAATGGCAGCTTCAGATGCATGTAGTTTTGGCTATTGTTTCTACGTCTTTGTCGATTGTTCTAGCGTTTTGATTGCTCAATAAACTTTCTTAGATAACGATGGTTTGAAAGTATTCTGTCAAGTTCTTGTTGATGTTTTTGCTGGTTTTTGGGACTACTGCACCTCTCTTGGATTCGGTTTCTTTCGTTTTTCACTATTTCCATTTTCGCATTCATTGGTAAATGTGAATTATAATGAAAAAAGAAATTTTTTCTTGCTTCCTTCTTAAAGAATTGAAATTAAGGCTCACTATTGGTAGACATTGTCACTGAGAAATCCAACAGGCTCAATGAATTTCCATCTACTGAACTCTCCATTTCAAGGCGAATATTTGGGTGATGTTGATTCAAAATGCAAAGCAAATCATTAGCTTCACCAATACTGAATACTAATGCAAAACAGTCAGAAATGTTGCTGAAAATACGTAGATCTTGTTTTTCAATTGTATCTAAGAATGGAATGGCTAGTATTCCAGATACAGCAGAACCCATCGGCATGCCACATGCTTGCTTGTAGCTTTTACCTTCGAAGGTAAAATATGTATTCGTGAAGATAATTTCTAGCAATGTGCAAATGTGCGATGTGCAATTCTAAGCATCGCTGAAACGATCGTCCGCAAAGTCAGTTTTCTAAAATTGACGAATACAGGGCCACAGGAAAATTCTACAAACTGGCGGAAGCTCGCCATTTGTATATAATAGACTTGGTTTTTGCCTCTACTTCCCTTTTCATTTGTAAATAATCACGATAAGATCGATCAATGTCACGTAGAGCTTTGGCAACTGTCACAAGAATGACAAGTATGAGTTTTTCACTGCATAAAGAGATGGAGAATTGATATCGTTTTATTATAGAAAAATCGATACATAGTTCAAATTCCAAAAAACTGAAATGTTGAGTTAAGCTATTCTATTGATTGGTGTGACCGCAACATGTATTAATATCCATTTCTTGGAATCTACAAAATGATGTTTTACACCCTGACGCAGGCTGTGAAGCCAAAATAAAAATTAGCAAAAATTATATATAAATAAACAAATAGCAAACAATTGCAGCTTCTCCCTTTTTGATTAATTATTTTGATACTCATGTTGCAAAGCTAATGTTTTATGTTGTTGTGACGTGCAAGCATCTGCGTATGTATGCAACAATCAATCATCAACTCGATTTAGATAACTGATGCTGAGTGGACCGGGACGCCCCGAAATTCATCTTTGCTGACTACCAACGTTTACTTCCAAATCACTGCTTATGAGTAAGATTGGAAATATCAAAACGTTAAGTCCGAGATGGAGTTTTATTGTATTGAACTTCAAAATTCAACACCTTTTGAAATCACCAGGTTTTGAAGCGTCTGAATCGAAATTTGAAAACATTTCCATTTCCTGTGAGCATTCGTATGACTCAGATAACATATATTATCAAATAAATCGTTGTTTCTCTTCTCTTCAATACTATAGAACATTATATAGCATTTAAGATAAAAAGCATATTTGGAGCAGATTAATGCCGACTGGGAATCGTAATAATATGTGCATCTTAAATCATAGCCCGCTATGTATGTTTGCCTGCATGTATGCTTGACTACTGAATGTTAATACTAGCAGAGTGACGCAGTGAATCCTGAATAACACTGATTTCACGATATTCACGAAGTTTTGGAGCTGCAACTTTAATAGCTGATGAAATACGTTTATAAGTAGTATGATGATACCAATGTGTTTTAGGCAGAAAAGACGCATGCCTCTCAGACAACCGAAGTTAGTCTGGAACTTCAACCTAGTTCACATCATTAGGCAACATAACCAGCTATTTTCTCACAAATTCTCAGACCAATCGGTGGCTAAGTTTCTTTACAACAGCCGAAAAACGTCGAAAAATAGTCAGTCGTTTTTATAAAAAATTCGAAAAAGCAAAGAAGTTTGGGTAGAGGTTTTTTTCAAAACTAGCAGCTCCGACATAGATTTTCTTTAGTTTTACACAAAAGCTCATCTTTCTTTCCGACGAACTTTTTTAAATTCCGAAAAAAGTCGAAAAAGTGCGCACACACCCTAATGCACATTCTGACGTCCACACTATTTCCATCACAGTTCGCAGATGTTCTGTTTAGTTGTTTCTACTATTGACCAGCCTGTCTATCCGACAGGCAACATACCTAGTCACATTGATTGCATGGAATACGGTGTCCCAATTCAAATCTTATTCTAATGCACAAATTCTCTTTTTTTAAATAATGTCAGAGAGGAAATATGATAATCCAGAGGAAAACATACATATTGCTCTATGTGCTGAGTAAGATCATATTAGTATTGTATAAACATTTGTTTGCAAGAAGGCTTGTAAGTTAGATGATTTTGAATCAATCATGTCTATCACAGATCTGATCAACGATGCAGCTATTCAGAGATGTGTCATAGTCAATTCTCAGTACCTTGTATACTTTTTCCATCCAGCTGCAGCAGCTCCAACATTCACACTCTGATCAGTGTACAACACGAGCTTGCACAATCCAGAGTCAGCATGATAATAGAAAGCAACACACCAGTCATATTCTTCTTCTAGGCATTCAACAAAGCAATCCATGACTTCTTCTACATTTGTAACATCGCGTGTGCATCCTCCTCCTTGTGCATAGTCATTGGGGTCAGAGAAAACGGCAATTGAGGCCTGTCGGAATGTGTGGGATCGTTGAGTTGGCCATAATGGAGTCAATCCCTCTCTTGGTTGACACATGGGAATGGCTTGCCAGTCTGGATTTAAGACGAATATTCCATTGTCTCCGAATCTTCCAACATTTGCCAACTGAATTACATAATCTGATGATTTCCCAGTGTTTCCCGGCTCACCGGTGGCCCAGACCAGCTTGTTTGAGCTCGGCGTGACGCTGCCGCTCGTCCATCTCCAACCATCACGATTTGATCCTCTCTCATGGAGAGTGTCGGTCAGACCAATGTAGTAATGACCAACTCCCAAGTTCTTGTAGTTGAGATTGATGGCATTTTGACCAGTCACCAATTCTCCGCTGACTTTTCCACAGAACCGTTGGGACTCACACCAGCTGACTTTGACGCTGGTGTTCCAATACAAGCAGACCCCGTGATGCATTGTGAAAGGACTTGGACAGGCGCTTGTTATCTTGAAAAGGGTGATAATGTGGATAAAGAATTTGACCAAGAGGAGGAGCCACATATTGCAGTTTATGTTCAGCGCCACGTGAAGAGATGTATCACTTCTCAAGCATGCAGTCCATATTGTCTTCCAATATCATTAAGAACCTTTATAAAAATAAATTTGTATATGAAGAAACTCATCATTTGTGTGAAAGTAGATTTAATTTCCATGGTGAAGCAATAACTCCATTGTGATCAGATGTGAAAGCTAGGATTCATCTATTCTCTTTTGTAAATAAATCTGCTGTTACAAGTAGCAAAAAACAACATAATGTAGCTTCTGCAAATAGTTTTGATTATCATGAATAAAATTTCTCTTCGAATGAAAGTCATTGTTTCATGTGGTGCTCTGCGTAGTTATGAATTATGTTCAAACACAATGAAGTTATTCAAATGAATTTAGATAATTCTTTAGATTTCTTTACAACAGCCGAAAAACGTCGAAAAATAGTCAGTCGTTTTTATAAAAAATTCGAAAAAGCAAAGAAGTTTGGGTAGAGGTTTTTTTCAAAACTAGCAGCTCCGACATAGATTTTCTTTAGTTTCACACAAAAGCTCATCTTTCTTTCCGATGAACTTTTTTAAATTCCGAAAAAAGTCGAAAAAGTGCGCACACACCCTAATGCACATTCTGACGTCCACACTATTTCCATCACAATTCTCAGTAGAGAATAGTATTCTCAGTGAGAATAGTTCACACTATTAAGCGTAAACAGTCAGTACATTTAGATCGTGAGGAGTCAGTCGAACGGTGTGGACAGTATTTCCATTTTTATCACTAATACGTGCCTGTCAGCATTCTGTCGCGACGGTTGAGGTTCGTGCGTTCTCTGAAACAAGCTGTTTCTGTATTGTGCGAAATGTGGCTATGGTATAATATGGATTAAGGAAAGCAACAATGTGCCTCGTATGGATGATATTTGCATCAGGGCTGCGGAGTCCTATCATTCTCTAATTATATAGACGTATATTAATCAACCAATTGATGCATTTCGTTAAATACTGCTATATAAAAAGTTTCAAAACAGCTGCCAATCTCAGATCATCATGAGAAGTTTTTCTCAAAATGGTGTATGATTAATTTGACCTTCCAATGCATCAAATTCAATGAGTTTTGATGGAAAGTACAGAAATGCGATGAGACTAAAAGACACAAAGACGTGTATCGGGTAACTTAGCTACAAAAGAACCACAGCGGAAATACGACATTTGGCAAGGATTGAATTGAGACCGGCGTAAAGCATGCTTACGCATCGCACTGCTCCGAGGTAAAGGCAACAAACAGCTCCATCAACGCTTTGGCGATAGGAAGAAACACGAGATTACAGGGAGGGATAGTCATTTCAAAGTTTTCTATCGACCTTTGACAAATAATTTGTGACGTACATATACCTACATACTCGTATATGTAAGTGAATAAGTACTCAGAGAAAAGTCATGAGTATCCCAACAGGTTTCGTTGGAGACGTTTCGGCTCAACTTATGTTGATTTCAATATAGCCATTTCATTTCCCATGAGTGGCCTCCCGCGAAGAGGCGAAGCCGGTTGGGATCAAAGTAAAGTACAAACACAAATGTAGAGAATCTCAACTGAAACATATATGTCAATGGCTAGAAATTTTCTGCATTCCTCACCTCCTTCTCTGATGAGTTTTTAGCGCAACTAAAAAGCGGAATGTAATCTTCACCTTCAAAATAGTATTTTGAATTCCATTCGAAACTTCAATTCCACATTCTGTTTCTACAAAACTCATTTGAAAATATAACTAGTTTTTCCTGCATTCAGGTGGAAAATGATTGAAACAACTTATCGAAATTCATTTGAGCTACGCGCAGCACCACATGAAACAATGACTTTCAATCGATGAGAGATTGTATTTATGATAATCAAAACATTATTTGAAGAGGCTACATTATGTTGCAATTGTTTTTGCTACTTGTAACAGCAGATTTATTTACAAAAGAGAATAGATGAATCCTAGCTTTCACATCTGATCACAATGGAGTTATTGCTTCACCATGGAAATTAAATCTACTTTCACACAAATGATGAGTTTCTTCATATACAAATTTATTTTTATAAAGGTTCTTAATGATATTGGACGACAATATGGACTGCATGCTTGAGAAGTGATACATCTCTTCACGTGGCGCTGAACATAAACTGCAATATGTGGCTCCTCCTCTTGGTCAAATTCTTTATCCACATTATCACCCTTTTCAAGATAACAAGCGCCTGTCCAAGTCCTTTCACAATGCATCACGGGGTCTGCTTGTATTGGAACACCAGCGTCAAAGTCAGCTGGTGTGAGTCCCAACGGTTCTGTGGAAAAGTCAGCGGAGAATTGGTGACTGGTCAAAATGCCATCAATCTCAACTACAAGAACTTGGGAGTTGGTCATTACTACATTGGTCTGACCGACACTCTCCATGAGAGAGGATCAAATCGTGATGGTTGGAGATGGACGAGCGGCAGCGACACGCCGAGCTCAAACAACCTGGTCTGGGGCACAGGTGAGCCCCGAAACATTGGGAAAGTATCAGATTATGTAATTCAGATTTATAATTTAGGAAAATTCGCAGATATTGGAAAATTCGTCCTTGATCCAAGCTGGCAAGCCACTCCCATGTGCCAGCCAAGAGAGGGATTGACTCCATTATGGCCAACTCAACGATCCCACACATTTCAACCGGCGTCAATTGCCGTTTTCTCCGACCCCAATGACTATGCACAAGGAGGAGGATGCACACGCGATGTTACAAATGTAAAAGAAGTCATAGATTGCTTTGTTGAATGCCTAGAAGAAGAATATGACTGGTGTGTTGCTTTCTATTATCATGCTGACTCTGGATTGTGCAAGCTCGTGTTGTACACTGATCAGAGTGTGAATGTTGGAGCTGCTGCAGCTGGATGGAAAAAGTATACAAGGTACTGAGAATTGACTATGACACATCTCTGAATAGCTGTATCGTTGATCAGATCTGTGATAGACATGATTGATTCAAAATCATCTAACTTACAAGCCTTCTTGCAAACAAATGTTTATACAATACTAATATGATCTTACTCAGCACATAGAGCAATATGTATGTTTTCCTCTGGATTATCATACTTCCTCTTTGACACAATGAACTCAAAAATAAGTTTTGATGTATTAGAATAAGATTTGAATTGGGACACCGTATTCCATGCAATCAATGTGACTGGGCATGTTGCCTGTCGGATAGACAGGCTGGTCAATAGTAGAAACAACTAAACAGAACATCTGCGAACTGTGATGGAAATAGTGTGGACGTCAGAGTGTGCATTAGGGTGTGTGCGCACTTTTTCGACTTTTTTCGGAATTTAAAAAAGTTCATCGGAAAGAAAGATGAGCTTTTGTGTAAAACTAAAGAAAATCTATGTCGGAGCTGCTAGTTTTGAAAAAAACCTCTACCCAAACTTCTTTGCTTTTTCGAATTTTTTATAAAAACGACTGACTATTTTTCGACGTTTTTCGGCTGTTGTAAAGAAACTTAGCCATCGATTGGTCTGAGAATTTGTGAGAAAATAGCTGGTTATGTTGCCTAATGATGTGAACTAGGTTGAAGTTCCAGACTAACTTCGGTTGTCTGAGAGGCATGGGTCTTTTCTGCCTAAAACACATTGGTATCATCATACTACTTATAAACGTATTTCATCAGTTACTAAGGTTGCAGCTATTTTTTTGATAATATATGTTATCTGAGTCATACGGATGCTCTCACGAAATTGAAATGTTTTCAAATTTCGATTCAGACGCTTCAAAACCTGGTAATTTCAAAAGATGTTGTATTTTGAAGTTCAATACAATAAAACTCTATCTCAGACTTAACGTTTTGATATTTCCAAACCTTACTCATAAGCACTGATTCGGCAGAAAACGTTGGTGCCAGCAAAGATGATTATCGGGGCGTCCCGTTCCACTCATTCAAGCCATCTAAACCGAGTTGATGATTGATTGCTGTTAGTGAAAATACGGAGAAGAGACTTCACGTATCCGGTATTATATCGATAGAGAGAAAAAAAACAAAAAAACCAGATTGTCAAAAGGAAGTCAGGTTGCTGGATATTGCTCACTGGACTTGGTTAATCTTTACAATAGTATTCCGCGATATGATGACGGTGATGAACTGGGCCTTTATTCAATATTGGAAAATTTCTTATCGCAGTTTTCAATTTTGGATTCTATGCTGGCTCAATTAAGTATCCCAGACATTGTTGAGTTGGTAAGACTAGCACTGGAAAATGACTTTATTCTTTTCGAGGGTGATACTTATCAGCAGGTAAATGGTTTATCTATGGGAAATGCTATTGCACCTGTTGTGGCCATCATTTACATGGACTATTTCGATCGCGAAATACAGAGTCATTTCCTTGGGAAACTACACCTCAAGAGATACATTGATGATATATTTCTTACATGGTCGCAGGATGTGACAGCTGATGATATTGTGACGTTATGCAACACTTTGAGTAGTCGAATTCAATTTACGATTGAATTACCAGATGAAGATGGATTCCTTCCTTTCCTGGACTGTCATGTGATTCTGTTGAATAATGAATTTCACTCCAGGCTATTTTTCAAACCGATACATAGTGGCTCTATCCTACCTTGGATTTCAAATGTACCGATTTCGCAGAAACGAGCAGTGGTGACAGGTGAATTATACAGGGCGACTACTCGATCGACAAATTGAAATATTTTTGAGATATTCTATTGATATGGTGGTGAATAGATTTCTGCGAAATGGATATGATGGTAGCTTCTTAAATAATTGTGTGAGATATTTCAAAAGGAATAAAAATGATGATAGAGTCTCTAGAACAGACAGAAGGCAAAACGATGATAACATCATTTACCTGAGAGTCCCTTTCATAAATGAGCAGTTCAAAAGGCAGATGATTAATCTGACAAGACGAAGTGGGCTAGCAAATATGGTACGCTTGACTTTCAGCGGTGGTACTTCTCTACGGAGGCGTTTTCATCCTCCGAAAGAGAAGCCTGAATGCAGAAATTGTGACCTATGCTCAATGACAAGTAAACCCAATCGGTGTTATTTAAAGGGAGTGGTTTATAAAATCGTTTGCGATATATGCGGAAAAATTTACATTGGGGAAACGGGGCGTTCGATTGGAACAAGGATAAAAGAGCATCTTTACAAGAAATCCTACTCAGCAGTACAAGCTCACTTCGATGAAGAACATTGTGGTCTACAACCGGCATTTAACATTAATTGGGAGATTGTACATACTGGCCTAAGCCATTTAAATAGAAGAAAGACACTTGAAGGTATGTACATCTCCAAAGAAGAACCTTATACTTTGATGAATGGTTGTACTGGTCGCAGTATTGTTTATGAAAGTTAAGATCTATGTGTATGTAATTTCTTCTTTAGGTCCTATTTTCGGTTTTCGCATGCTGTTATTATTTTAGGTAGTAGTATTTTAATTATTCCATATCTTACTGAGGTATGGAACACTTGTTTTTACTGTAAATACGTGTGAACTTATATCATTGTGTAATACTTCATCTCTCATGTGTCTTTCGGTACATTCATACGTGACCAAGCCTGCAAGGCGAAACGTCGTATAATAATAATATCTCTTCTTTTTTGTATCCGTTGAAACTTGGTTTTTTTCTCTCTATTGATTGCTGTATACATACGTAGATGCTTATATTTTATAACAACACAAAACACTAGCTTTGCAACATGATTATCAAAACAATTAATTAAAAAGCCGGAAGCTGCAATTTTTTCAATTCTAATCACATTCTGTAGACATCATTCGATTTCTATGTAGCATACGGAAGGCTTGCCGGTACTCCGAATAAGCAAGAGTATTCGGAGCGTAAAACTAAGCGCAAGGACGCTGATTTTCATTAATTTCTATCCAATGTGATCCTCTATCAGGTAATTAATCACATTTTCGTACGAGTACTTTGATAATACGGTTTACACGCACATGAAAAAGATTGAGCAACATTACGCGTAATATCTCATTCAAAATACTGAATAATTATGCGACTGATAGTTCAATGTAATTAATATAAAACTACTGGAGAAAGAAATCAAATGTTTGAAAGATTCCTTTCAACAAATGTCAGAAGAATTTCCAAATTATATATTTGAGGAAATAAAAAATAGAAACAGCAGATACTTGAATCTCATAATACGGAGGATGTCCGAACCTCACTCTGGTGCTAAATCCGAAAGGAAAAATCAAGATGAAGAAGTATTGATATCCTTATTTGAGTTTCTTCGGGTACCTGATGCTGAAACTGAAGATGCTTACAGATAATCTCGTCCTAACACTCCACGACAATTAAAGGTTAGTCTTAGAATGCAGCAAGGTTCTTCGAAACTCCAATGGCCCTCGAAATTCTTCATCTCACTCGAATGTTTTTGTCGATGTAGACTTGACTCCATTACAACAGCAGGAACAGAGACTCTTAAGAGAGAAATTACGCAGGCAGCGCGAAGAGGGAGAGGATGTCATCATTCGACACGGGAAAATTCAAAATTTTCATAAAAGTGTTTTAAACATGCCGAACTCTATCTTCGTTCCTTTGTGCTTGCAAACGTACGTTCGTTTCTCCCGAGCTATGATGAAATTTGTGTCTTCGCGTCAAGCAAAAGCCATCCGTGCATGCTGAAAAACATGCACTAGGTGACATTACCACGTGTAATTCACGGACTTACGGATCACCCCCAAACATCCGCGGTTGAGGGCAGTTTATGCTTCCACGCGCGTACATACACGCTGCACTAAGAGTCAGCATGCAATCACGTGATCTGATGCTGTCAAAACATGGAGAATGTTTATGAATACGCGCGGGCGAGCGTTTATAGTTTACGCGTCGTCTACGGTTCCCTGAGCATGAAATTGAAGTCCCGTCACATTGTTTAGCTTCTGATGCACAGACACATGAGACGTATAAAGTCTATATAACAGGACTGCCGACATATGTTGCAGTAATGTCACGTATAACCTCGGATGTCTAGGGTCATGTGTAATTACGCGGAGTTTACGCGTGAATTGCGCGTAATTAAGCGTGGTGTTTCACCTAGTGTGGCTACATGACGAAATTTCCGGTAATATGATAACCATTCCCGGATATTGGAATCCTCTCAGGTGCGACAGGAATGATGGGCGTCGAGAAGGTGGAGTCAGTGCATCCCAAAGGATGTTGAAGAAATAGATTGCTCTAAAGGTGTGCATTCTGATCATGTACAACTCACCAAGCTTACCTGTACAATGTTACTGCAAGGTCATTCAATATATTCTGACTAATGTTGATTATGCACTGGATTGTGGTTCCAGACAGCAGACTTGTCATTGCAGGCGACCTCAATCAATTTAAAACAAAGAATTCATGGCATGAAGCAGATTGTGAACACTCCTACAAGGGGTGATTCTAAATTGGACAAAATTTTGATTGATCAATCACTTGTCAATATGTATAAACCTATAACCGTGTGACCAGGTTTGGGGAATTCAGACCATCAAACGGTATTTTTGGATTCTCTTAATCACTTCATTGACCCGGTGAAAGTCCACAAACTGTGCGATCTTCGCTCTGATAACGTCAAAATCAGTGGCGTCGTCTCCGTGCCTGCGAGGCCTTCGCCGCTTGCCCAAAAATAATTATTTACGTTCATAAAACAAAAGTTCGAATAGTTTTATTTTTTTGTTTTTGAGAGCATCTTTACGTTTACAACTTTACATGCACTTTACAGTTTCAAATCACTACTCTCAAATACGTTCAGAGCGCCAGCGCTCAGCTGTTAACTGCAGGGATCTTCAAGCAATCACACAATGCGCTGGGGATGTGTTCACAGCAAATCACAGAGATTTGTGTGACATGTGGAGCGTGTGCGCTTAGCTCGATCGTCTTCTCCCGATAGAAACACAGATTTAGAGAGGAACAGATGAACTGCTTTCCGCAATTCACGCTGATGGCGTTGAAGCCCGTCGATCGGTGCTTACTTTGATGACAATTTGCGATAGACAGGCAAGAAATGTGTTGGTCAGAACGGATGTTTACCGCGTTGAGGCGGTAATATCTCACGTTTTTGACAATTTGACGATTATGCTCATGTATGTGACGTATCTGTATGTTAAGTCCATTTTGAGATAAATTGATGTCGACATGCATCATTCTACAGCAATTCTGTAGGGCTGCTTAGAGGGAATTTATATTTAATGAAATGATAAGTCGTTAGTCGTTACAGATGTTTACTTAAGATATCGCAATAAGTGGGCTACGCTATAAAGCTGACCTGTTACTTTATCATGATACTTCCAATGCAATGATGACTTCATGTTGTGTTCCTCGGTGTACGAAAGTAGTAACCCCGTGGCAAATTCAAGCCCGGTGCGGTGCAGTGATGAGTCATCGATGAGTCATCATGCTGACTCACCCTCCCCCTCTGGAGAGAGGAAGTGGCCAAGGATGTGCTGGGAGGAATGGGTCCGAGAGGAGGAAACGGGTCCCTCCCCCCTCTGGAAGGAAGGAAGGAGTTTTCGGGTAAGGGTTGGGAAGGAAGGTGATAGGAATGTGTGAGGGACAGAGTGAGGAAAGGGTGGGTGTTGATGGTGTTTGGGATGAGAAAAGTTGGAAATCGGCATGAAGGAGGGTTTGGATGGGAAAGTGGAGTTCAGATGTGGAATCTACGTGAAATTTTGAGTGGGGCAGGAAGGCGGGAGGAGCAGCAAGAAGAGAAAAATGGCAGGAAAACGTCATAGTTGGAAAAGGCAGGTTTTGGATGTTTTGGGATGAGCAAGTCCATGTTTCGGGCAGAAGGAGTGTTCGGATGGGAAAACGGAGGCCAGATTCGGAATTTTTGATCAATTTTGGGTTAGGAAGGATGTTTCCAGCGACATCGGAGAGAAAAAATTTTGAGGACGCCCCCCCCCCCTCCTGCCAAACTTCCAACTTTGGTGTGAGAAATCGTAGAAAGTCGTGTGATGGCTCATTTGCAAGCTAAAAGTGAGAAAAATGCAGTGGAAAGCTCAGTTTGGACTAATTCTCTTGGCTTGAGGGAGGAAAATGGCAGGAAAACGTCAGAGTTGAAAAAGTCAGGTTTTGGATGTTTTGGGATGAGAAAGTCCATTTTTCGGACAGAAGGAGTGCTCGGATGGGAAAATGGAGTGCAAATTCGGACGTTTTGGTAAATTTTGGGTCTAGCAACGTCTTCCCAACTCCATCGGAGAGAAAAAATTTTTCATCATTTTTCCGAAAAACGACAGAGTTAGAATTTTTATGAAAATCGCTCTAGTGGGTGAAGCAAGCCTCGGATGGGAAAACAGAGACCAGATTTGGAATCAGCGTCAAATTCTGCTTCGGCATGGTAAATTTGAAAGCCATCGGAGAGAAAAAATTTTTCATCATTTTTCCGAAAAACGAGTTAGAATTTTTGCGATGGCTGTGGAGCCAAAACGAAGCATCGGATGGGAAAATGGAGGGCAGATTCAGATTCAGCATCAAATTCTGCAGATAAAAATGAAGAATTTTCAGCTCAATCGGAGCACTAGAACCGGAGATAGGCGGGTTTTAAGTTTCTGGATGATGGGTATTACGTCATCAGCTGATCGCCACAAACTATATAAGCGGGAACCGACAGAGACTTTTCATTTAGAGGAGAGCGATTGTCAAAGGTAGGTCGTCTCTCTGAGCTCCGATGATAGCTTCGGACATTCCAAATTCCGGGTTTCTGTAAGAAACCGACTTAGAAAATTTCATTGCTGAAGTCAGCTAAGGCGTCAGACTTAGAGGTTCGCCAGGAGATGGCCTTCGTCTCCAGGCCATAAAAGACTCCAAAACTTTAAAGGCTTGTAACTTTGCTTCTACAAGTCCGTTTGACTTGATTCAAAAAGGTTCTGTCGCTATTGACCTGCCATAAGTGATAGACTACTTATAAAATTTCATAAGTAGTGCTAAAAAGTTGAAAAATTTAAATTCACTAGTTTTGGAGGTCTTCTGGGGTTTTCGACCCTGCTGAAGTCAACTAGAGGATTTTTAATGATGTCTGAGCCAGTCTTCTCATGTTACAAGCAGTTTTTAACTGAAAGCGAGCAAGACACGGAGAGTTTTGCTGTAATATTCCACTGACAGGGTGTTCCTTCGGGACGGCGGACGATGCCGTAGTGATAAGTGTGGCAAGGAAGTGTGTTATAGTTTAGACCGAAACCGCTGGGGCAACTCATGTCTCATGTTGGGCATTTGACACAGTTCTCAACGTAGCACTTTGAACGCCAATCGGTTGAGTCTTAGCTATCTTGTCATGGGTGGCCTCTAAACATCTCCATTGCAAAACGCTGGTGAATCAAGCTCTCTACGGCTTGCTATCAAGCTGATCAAAGCAACGACTTGGAATGTTTCCTCTTGTAAATAACTCCACCGATTTTTATGTCAAAATCGGGGCCCGGATACCAACACAGTGACATGACGCACGCTCTGTCTGCCCGAGGTTGGATTTGTGGGTCGAGGCCTTGGAGCTGGGATAAGATCCCCTCTGAGTAATGCCTGTAACGGATTCAAGAGCTTAACACCCAAACGGTTGCTGGCTTGCTATCAGGCCTTCTTCGTCTAGCCTCAGTAACTCAGGGTTGGCAACGTCTATCATTTATCATTGTAACTTGGTAAAAATGAGATGGTTACTGCAGGCATTGACGTCAAACCTTTTCGCGTCATAGGGGAATCCGTCTTTGTGTTGGGAGTTGGTAACGGAAAGCACGGTGACTGTCGATGCCCATACATGGTAAAACTGCTGTTGTCAAGTCAAAAGCACGGCCAAATAAGAAAAGTCTGAATCATGGTTTTGTGCTCCCTGGGTATATAAACCGCCGACTCTCATTTAATTTCATTTTAATCATGGAGACGCCGAAAACTCTGGTCAGCTCTCCTGACAAGCCTCGATTGAAGCCGAGAAATCTATTTTAAGAGTTTCAGAGGGCTGAAGAGCAAGAAAGGATTTATAACAATCTTGCTCGAATTGGTTCATCGGCTGTTGATGATGATACCGATTCAACAGAGTGGGGCTATATACCGCCCTCTGACAGTCGGGTGGTAGTAGAGGAGGTCGATGCCGCCGACATAGAGAGACTAAAAGTCTCTCTCAGCAGGATCGGCCAGTCCCACCCAAGTTAGACGATAGTCTTTTTAAAAACATAAGATCAACTTTCATACATGCAACACATTCTTTCATCACCCTTCGTCGGGAACGCCCCATGAGCCCTCTTAAGGGCTAGCTTCTAATGCAGCTAAAGCGGTCCCAAGCCTGCCACATATCTTCGGATATGGAATGCAGAGGGGAAGAAAAATGATGAATGGAATGAAATGGGAGGCCACCCTTGCACCACATGCAACACATCACAGTCTTCTCTCTTCGCTAGTGAACAAGCTCTTGTCAGTGTAATCAGAAACTAACATGTTGTACAAAGGTTTTACTGCAACACAGGTTGATGTATAGTTAGAAAAGTTTGATCATGATGTTTTATGAAACACAAGTGTCATAAAATGAAACCATCAGTGTAGTCAAATAGTTTTTACTACGACTCATGTTTGTGAAAGTAAAGTATTAGATTACACAGAGTCATCAATACTGTCAAAGGTGTACAAGTCATATCAAGTTTATTCAACTGAGTGTCCATTCCTGACACTCATCATCATTTGAAATTATTTGAAGATGAAAAGTTGCATTCGTTTCCCAACTTCATGGTCTGTAGCAAGAGAGCTTGGTTATTCGTTGAAGGCTATAGAAAGTGTTACAAATATACATGAAAATATTAAAGCTGACGCTTTAGTTGAAAGACTAATGGATCTAGATGAGCATGCTATGAATCATCATTTGGATCGAAGATGGATAGAGGATTTTGCCATGCTGCAATGTAATGATAGTGAAAATAGGATGAAATTGGCGCGATCTGGAGTGAAAAAGAAAAAGTGACATTTGCAACTGATTTGTCAAATAACTCTACTAATAAAAGTGACTTTAGAAAGAAATTGGAAGAAGAAACGTTTAAATTATTATGTGAACGGAACTGCGTTGAGTGTTTTAAAAGGGAGCGGTCCCTTCTCGTTTTACCATGTTGTCATTCTGTTATGTGTTCTACGTGCTATGTACCTTTGGAACTATGTTGTGTCCCATCTGTGATCAAGAAATAATTTCAACAGTCAATGTATATAAATGATGTTGATGCAATCCTAGTCGAATTTAAAACAGTCATCTATGACCATGACACCACTGTATCACCGTCTCATTGAAAAGAGAAAGCATGATTATACAAGGCAGTGGATTCTTTTGTTGGAAAAACTATTATCATCCAGTGATTGTAGAGAGATGATACATCGTTTGAGTAATGCAATCATCATTCACGCAAACTGTGAAGATGTTGACTATATGCTATCTTATAATTTTAAACCAAATCAGTTTACGAATGCACTTTCATCACTGTTACATCATGGTCTTCTTTCATTACCTTGCTTGGAGTTATGTATTCTACACGTTGCTTATGGGAAGCCTTTTCCACTTAAGCACAATTGATGCAAAGGCATTAAACTTTAAAAACATCGTCATACAAACAGATTGTTCATGTCTGGCTCATAACATATCAGCAAACGACACAGCTGAACTGTTTCCATTGAACTACAGTACCTCACTGAATGATACATTACAGCTACCCACACATGTATCTGCTTCTGACTATCCTACTGGTACTGTGGCTGTTCTCAGTGTATTGCTTTTTACTAGTGCTGTACTCAATGTCTTCCTCTATTTCATTGCGTTTACGACGGTGATGCTTCGACGCTGCTGTCGCGTTTAAGCAAAGAACACTCTAACATCCACCTGCAAAAATGGCTAGACGTCGTTCATCTCACCGTTCACGCAGACAAAAGTGTCAATCAAATGCAAACAGAAAAATTGTCTCGCGCTTCGTCGCTTATTAAAATTAAAGCCATCTCATCGATGTGAGGCAATGAAGCTGGCAAACAATGCCTTCATTCGTAAAATGTGTGCGGAAATACGAAAAGTGCGCTATATGACATTAAATAGCAAAAAGGCCAATGCAATTGCCAGACATGGTAAAGTTCTTCGCACCTTGAGCAATCCAAAAACATCAATTCCTACAAAGCGCAAACTATTATCACAACGTGGTGGCTTCTTACCACTTTTAGCGCCTATCATCATGGCAGCTGACGGTCCTGCTTTGGGAGATTTAGCTGGTGCTCTCGCAAATAAATTCATTAATGGATAGATACTAAGTTAAATTGTATGACTTTTCATCAAAATCAACATGGATTTCCGTTTACGCTGTAATCGCACTACGTGTATCGTAGGACCCTCTCATAGTGGAAGACACATTTAACACTGCAATTGTTGGAGCGTCGTATTGAGATTTTTGACTGCATACCGAATCGCGTTGTTTGGTGCTATGGAATTTATCAACATAAATTACATCGTGAATTGGTTGGTAAGGGTTACTTGGTTCAACCGGGGATTATCAGCACTGCTGATATTCAACCCTATGATATTATCATTCTTGATGATTTACTTAATGAGAGCAAGAACTCACAAGAAGTAACTGCTATGTTTACCAAGGCTGCTCATCATAGACCATGCTTTATCATTTTTATTATGCAAAATCTTTTTCCAAGTGGAAAGGAAGCACGGACTCGAAGTCTAAACACGCATTACTACATCATCTTTAAAAATCCTCGCGATAAAAGTCAAGTTGAATTCCTATCTCGACAAGTTCTTCCTCGCAAGTCAAAAGCATTGATTGAAGTATTTGAGGCTGCTACGGAAAAACCCTATAATTATTTATTTTTGGACTTTACCCAGGAGTGTCCTGAGGATTATCGCTTACGCAGTCATCTCTTTGAGAAACCCATGATCATATATATATAAATTGTTATGAGTGGTTTTCAACGCATGATTGCTATTCTACAAGAAGAATATATACATCTGACTACAATGCAGAGCGTTCATCAACCTTGGGCAAATCAAATGTCACAACTTAATCAGCAATATGACCAAGAAGCTGTACAAAGTAAAAATCCATATGATCGTTTGATAAAGCAGAGTTCTACCTTCGAAGAAATGAAACAATTGAAAGAAAAAATACGCGATGATATTTCGCTTGATTCACCCAAACCCTATCGCAATCCCGCAGTGAGCTTATATCGAAGTCTCGAACCCAACTTGAAAATCACACAACGAGGTGAAGTGGTAGGTGATGATGGTGCAGTCATTAGGGACTCAAGAGTGGAAGATTTAATTAATTATGCTGTTCGTGATCGTCGTCGTCACTTTACACCTACAGGATGGGAGTTCCTTTTAAAAAGTATGAAGAAATTCAATGTCCAAAAAAAATTCTTGGTCGTGATACCTTACAGGAAATGGAAAATGATTCTACACCTAGGAAGAGAAAGTTGCAAAGTGTAGGGAGACCTAAAAAGAGAATCAAGCAAACTTTGAAAACACCCGAGAAGTTGCCGAAGCGTATACCAAAACTTTCAACACGTTATCCATCATTTGATTTTTCACAGACTTTTAGTGAAGAAGCTATGTTGCATCCCATGTTCAGAGTTACCAAACATTCATGTGTCATTGAACTGCTTAAGTACATGTTGTAAAAGTGATTCATACAAGACGGCTCAAAAAAGTAGCAAAAGCAGGACTCAAACACAAACGCAAACCCTAGCAGAGAAAAAGACTGATACTTTGAGGCAAATAAACAATCCCTCTTAATAGACGATGGATGAACATCTGAAATCAATTTACTATAACCCAAAGCATTATGCAGGTTATGCTTCAGTGAAAACGTTGTCACAAGCAAGTGGTTATTCACAGAAACAAGTGAAGAGATGGTTAAAAGCTCAGCCTGCATATACATTGCACACACAAGTTCGAAAACGTTATCCTACCCGTTCTTATATCGTTCATGATATTGATGAACATACGCAAGCAGATTTGGCTGATGTTTCTTTATTAGCTAAAAGGAAAAAAAGAAGGCTGCAGTGGTCGAGCGCTTTCTCCTAACTGTCATTGACTTATTTTCTCGTTATGCTTGTGTTCAACCACTCAAGACAAAGCGTGGTGAGGAAGTGGCCGAGGCTTTCCAAAATATTTTCAGTGAAGGACGCATTCCCACACGTATTCAGACTGATCAAGGGAAAGAGTTTCAAAACAGACATGTGCGTGCTTTATTTCGCGAACCCAACATTGAGCTGTTTAGTGTGAAAAGTGCATACGAGGCTGCAGTGGTCGAGCGCTTTAATCGTACACTGAAAAGTCGCCTATGGCGATATTTCACTGCAAAAGTAACACAAAAGTGGACAGATGTATTACAAGATACTGTACACGCTTACAATCAATCATTCTGTTCATCGCATGATTGTTCACAAACCTGCTGACATAACTCCAGACATTATGGATACAATCCGTGAAATCAATGCTAAACGCAAGCAACCATCACAAGGTAAACGTGACATTCAGGTTGGTGACAAAGTTCGTATTTCCAAGGTGAAAAGCGTGTTTGCGAAAGGATATCTTCTCAATTGGACGGAAGAAATATTTACTGTCTCTGAGGTTAACAAGAAATTCAAGCCCACTACCTGGAAGCTTCGCGATTATCATGGTGAAGAGATTGAAGGGAGTTTTTATCGTCATGAGATAACACCCATCACCAAAGAAGATGATGACTACATGGTTGAAAAGATACTTCGCCACCAAATGCGACAAGGGGAAAAGTGGAGCCTGGTGAAATGGGCTGGCTATCCAAATTCAATGAACAGTTGGATTCGTCATTCTGACCTTAATCGTGTTAGTCAACGTTCCTAAGCAAAGTAATGAATTGTGTAAATATAAATAAATAAATATCTATGGATCAAACTGCTACGTTTTATTCTGCCCCCTCCCATGCTAGTCATGGAGCTGGTTTTCCCGTTTATGCTGGATCGAGACGTCAAAAAGGGAGTAGTCTGTTGGGTGCTGTCAAAGGTATGATGCTCCCCACTATCGCAAATGTGGGAAAATCAGCTTTAAAGGAAGCTGTAGGATTAGCAGCAGATGTAGCAAGTGATGCGCTTTTAGGAAGATTGCCGATTCGTGAATCGCTAAAGCGTCATGGAATACAGCGTTTGAAGAATGTCGGTAAGGCTGGTATCAGGCCTGTCATCAGTCATATCAATCCACTCTCTACTTCATGCAAACGTAAGCGAAGAGCATCTCGTATACCTCCAAGCATACGCAGACGACGTGGACTGTTTTAAATATGGAATGTAAAACCACATCCCTTCGCTTATTTGATAGAGCACCTATACAGACGGATATCATCAGAAATTATGTATCCATTTGTTATCCACAGACAAGTATTGATTCTGGTAGTGTCATTGAGTTTTTAATACCAGGAAATGATGCTGAGTACATCGATGTAAATGACATCAACCTACATGTTAAGTTTAAGATAGTAAATAAGGACGGTACAAACCTTGACGAGAAGGACAAAATAGCCGTGAATAACTTGGCAATAGCAACGCTCTTCAAGGATGTATCATTGACCATTGGTGAAACTCGGGTTGAAGGTGGTCAACACGGTTATCCCTATCTCAGTCATGCAGTTCCAGCCACAAGCACAAAAGAGTCACATGGCTGTTATGGGTTGGTGTAAAGATGAAGCTGGTAAATTTGATAGTGACAAAAACAAGGGATTTGTCACTCGTGAAAAGTGGACTGCAGAAAGTAGGGTGTGTGAATTATATGGTCCCCTATACTTGGACTATTTCCGTCAATCACGTTTCTTAATGTCAAAAGTAGACATGCGAGTTCATCTCTTACCGAACGATCCTAAATGTATTGAATTCTTATGGAGCAAAGACTGAATTTAAGATTGTGTTTGAAAGTGTTAGACTTTATGTGCGCCGAATGACAGTGAATCCATCGGTGATTAATGGTCACGAGATGAGTTTGAAGAAGTATGATGCTCTTTATGATGTAAATCATACTGAGATCCATAGTTTCACCATTCCTCGTGCGCAAAAGAGCTTTGTTAAAGATAGTTTGTTTCCTATACAATCACCAAAAATGATCATTGTGGGATTGATTGCAAATGATGCATACAATGGTAATATATCGAAGAATCCCCTCAACTTTGAACACTTTGGTTTAAATCAAATCGTATTGTATCGCGATACTGATTGCATTCCTGGTACTCCTTTTTGCCCAGACTTCGCTAATGGACATTATTCTCGCTCATATCAAAATACTATGGAGACCTTTAAATACTGGAATACTGATGACACCAATGGGTTGACTTATGATGAATTTGCTAAAGGTTATACACTTTATGCATTTGATTTGACAGCAAACAATGAAGCAGGTGCTTCTTATCGTCCGGGTACAGCCACGAAGGGTCTTAAACTAGAATTCTTCTTTGAAAAGGATTTGACGAAAACAGTCAATGTACTCATCTATGCTGTGTTCGATTCCACCATTCGAATTAACAGACTACGTGACCTTTCCGCTTCTTATACAAGTTAATGAGTTGGTTATCTGATGCAGAGCTAGAGAGAGTCGTTCAAGAACATGGTGATGAACGCACTGTTGCAGCATTTCGAGGTGTGTTTTCTATTAATAATATGCCCACAGTTTTACCAAAACCATCCTCATTCATTATCATGAACACTGATACAGCACACTTACCCGGCAAACAATGGAAAGTTTTGTTTATTGATAAAAACTATTGCGACGAAATCTTTGATTGATTGGTCTTACCAAACTATGATTATGTCACACGTTTCATGAACCGACATTCACGAAAATGGATTCGCAATGCTTTGGCCTATCAACATCCCTTGTCTTCAACATGTGGAGCCTATGCCCTCTACTTTGTAATGCAACGACTACATTATGACTCTTTACATGACATTTGTAAACATTTTTCACATGATACCCTTGTCAATGAAAAGCGCATTCGTAACTTTTATAAAAGCCTTCAATAAATATGTACGATTAAAATTTGTTTTCTTTATTATACTTCAATGGAAAAGTAGATGATGTGATTGAATAGGTTGTATTTAGTCATCAAACATGAATAAGTAGAGATAAGAAGACATTGTTCACATGTCGCATTCACGCTTATGAGTGTTGGTTTGTTTAAGGTAAGTCATGATGCGAGGATGTATACGTTCTCTATACTTGTCCCAACTTAAGGATGTAAAATGTATAACACCACATTGATCATAAAGAGCAATGAAATCTCGTCGAATAATGAAGAGACGTCCACCTAGAGGGTAGTACATTGGATGATGCATGATATGTAAAGCATCGTGGAGGTTATCCATTTGAAGAGGGGATAAACATATTTTAACATGTCGATGAGTATCGTAAAAGGTAATGCGTCGAGCCTTCCATGTAACGTGACACTGAGAAGAGAGCTTGGCAATCATGGTTAGTTTTAGACATATCAAAACGTTTGCTTAGTCATCTCGTTTAAGCAAAACATTCATAAGAAATGGATGAAGTCATGTTGAGATTCATCATCCTATTATCATTTGCAATAGTAACATGAGCGGAACGAGAATTAGATGATGCAGTTCGTCTCATCAAATCACCTATTCATGCAACAAGACCTATTGAAGATGTAATTCTTTCCGGCATAGCCGATCCTCGGCAAAATCATGCTTACAAACTACAGATTTTACGTCAGCGAATGGGTCATGCGTGGGAAATGGTGTTAACAGATTATGGCTTTAAGCGATCGCCTGTAGGTGGCATCGATTTGATCAATCCTGTACGTCGCATTGCAATGGAATTAAGAAATAGCTGCCGTGTGAACTCATCAATAAAACGTGAAATATTTCATATCCTTACAGATTTTAAACGTAGAAGACCAAGATATCAAGTCATATTTGGTTGTATCAACTATCGCAATATGAAAGAAGGCGGTGCAACCATACTTAGGGGAGTGCATTATGTGAAAGGGCAATCACTCTTGACCAAATTCCTAGGACAACAGAAAGTGCCTACTGTGAACAGATTGAAAGCAGCAGTTCGTTATGTCATGCGACATAATGCCTAAGCAATCGACGCTTTATGTTGATACTTTAACATGGAGTTTACAGCAGTGTTTCCCAGTAATGCTGAACCTGAGCGATATGAAAATACAGCTGCTGAGTTTGAGATTGATTTAACACAGCCGATTGACTTAAATGGTGATTGGGAAGTGGCCCTGCAAGATTTGAGCTATGTGAATAATATAAGAACCATTGCAAATGAAGAGATTACATTAGGCACTGCAACGAATCAAGACTTGTACTTTCCAAAACTACAGCGAAATGATAAAGTACATACCTACAACTTGAATGAACATGCAGCAGAGTTGAATTCTATTCCTACAGTAAACAGCCGTCGGGGAAAGCGAGCTGTTGATGAGACTGTAAATGGCCCTACTTTAATTATCACTGCAGATACAGACATACCCATTGCTAAAAATGCTTCACCCCTGAAATGGAAACAACCTACAAGCCCATCATTCCGTCATCGTTTAGAGCAATCATACTATTATATGAAAATTCAACGCCTATTGAATATTATGAATGATTTGGCAAAGGATCTATGGTTCTGGCAAATGGATCCAAATCTACATAAAGTTACCTTCTACATGAGACCGACTACTATTTCCATGGATTTTATGTGAGTGGGCCTCTTCAAAAGATATTGAATCTTAAATCACGGTTCTTTCTACCTATCACAAAATTTGCAGAAGTAAAAGGAGGCGGTGCCTTCCCTTTGAGAGCTCAAGTGTCCATGAAAGTATCAAAGCAGATTAAGAAATATCCAAATTGGCACAGGAAAAAATTTAATATTTCCCTTCTTCCCCTTAATCGCATGCATGAGCGCTTTGTGCTTTTTAAATCTGGTACTGTTGATGACTTGATCAAACATGTAAATGAAATAAATGGATTATCTATGTTCATCACTCGAGTACACAATAAAGCAAGGATTGATTTCCGAAATGATTATGAGCGTTCACTCATTGGATTTGTTCACATCAATTCTAAATTTCGCGATTTGCTCTCTTTAAAAACATACGTCTTATGATCATACCATGAATGGGGGAATGTGAAAATAACATCTTAACAGCAATCCGATTGTCGAATGGTCCTTTATTTCAAACGCACAGACCCTGTTTTACGTCCCAGTCGTACATGGAAGCCAAATGAAAAGTTACCGATACCTCCAAAGCATTTGAGCAATGGTTATGATGCTTTTTACATACTTGAACAAGGGTGTATCAAATCTACACTCATATCATTTTGACTATGATCCTAAAGAAAATACATTCTGTATCAGTGTACATGGCAAAACGGTCATTCACATTTCAAAACAGTTGACAAAGATTTTAGGATTCAAACGTGACATATTCTACGACGAGAAGTATTGTGGCTCAACATCCTTGCTCGATATGAATATCAATCACTTTTACATTTACACTAACTTTATCCATTCAACACAAGTTGGTGGTCAAAGGGTTCCCCTTTTAAGATATATTCCTATTGACAGTGGCGACTTTGGTGTGACCATGCACAGGGAGTTCCTGAACAAGGTATACATTCTAGTCAATGTATCACGATTATCCCATTGCAAATTTGGTATCGATGATGATAGTGGTAATCCTATTCAATTCATTGGTGGACGTACTGTCTTAACACTTCATTTTCGTCAGACAACATCAAATCACTAATGTTGTGTGTGGCGCAGTCAATGTCTCTTCTTTCTTGATCAGGTGGACGTTAAGGCCGTGGTCTCATAAAGACCGTTTGGGGCATTCTCTGTCTCATCAAAGGGCTTTTCACTCCTGAAAGTCTGCCTCGTTTATGAAAGGCTCACTCTCAACCGTTTGTAGAGTGAGCTGCTTGCAGCTTTCAATCATTTGTCTCTCTTCCTCTTCCTCTTTTTGTTGAAACTTTCTCTCAACTTCCTTCTTCGTAGGAGTTGAGCTAGCAAGAGGTGTAAATGTTTCCTCTGTGTCGGACATGACTATGATGGTAAAATGCAAGACACTCTTCTTTATATATGAGAATGATGCAGTGTGATTGATAAATGGCTGTCGTCCAATGAGAGAGCGCGAAGCAGGGAGAGAGAATCTATATAAGTGCGGTGCAATGACCATTTCCTCATAATATCATTAAAATGGGTACACCATCGAATGCCTATGCCTTACTCATGCCCAATGCCCCACGCAAGAGGCAAGTGAAAACCATTTGCGATGGTCAGGTCGAGCCGCTGCAGTTCGATGAGGAAATCATCATCATTTCCGACGATGAAGAGGACAGTAGTGATACAATCAGGGCTGCCTTCCTGAGTGTGTCTCCAAAGGACGTCATGATGTAGCGGTGTATTGAGACTCTCCGGAGCTGGCTAGACCTCTTCTCTCCTTCTAGTCAGCCCCGCAATCAAGAAGAGTTTGACTTAGTAGACGTCATGTACCGTCTTATTACAAAACGTATTACTTTTATTTCTTTTCAATAAATGTGTATCATGACAGTGTTGTTTTTCCTTCATATAAACTGCATGGCTTCGAAAGGATCATCGAGTAAGCATAGTATCGATTGGGAGCTATTGTTAGAATAAGATATCTTATCATCTAGACACTTAACACAGTTACTAGAATTCATTCAACAAATGAAACATGATTTTAGGTGAAGCAACGTTATCTGAGAATGAACCATGAGTTCTGCTTGTCACTCTTGCTCAACACGTATACAAAATCATTTTCTATCTTCTCTAATGGTGTCATCCTTTTTGATGGAAAAGTAGACCGATAATAAATGTGTTAACTAACCCCATATCTAAATTCCTCCATTTATTTCCATTTCAAGATAAATACATTGCAAAACAAAGACATGTAGTATGTAGGTTTATTTTTCACTCAAAGTTGAGAGGGATCACTTTTAAATTTGGATAGATTGTAAAATGTTTTGGGCGCTTGGGAGCGTCGGGCACTTTCCTCACACGCGTCGTTTTTGGCGTAAATTCACCATCAGTCCACACAACTTTTTCAATGACGACTTTCTTGCGGGACTCCTCCTCTTGATCACACTTGTCTTCATCCCACTCGTCAATGACTTCAAATAGTTTGTTAAAGATCTCTAAGGCGGGAGATGTACCTTCCATCATGAGATAGATGAGAATGAGAACTGCTGCAATCGTTTCACTTATATAGTTATTTAACAATGAATTCCTCAACAACCAATCAGAATGATTCTAATTCAGATGTGGATTCCTTTTTTCACTTTATCAACCTGTGTAGTAGTAAAACTTTTGTACAACATGATAAAGTTTCTGACTAGACTTACGAATAAACGTCATGATCAAACTTTCTAACTATACATCAAACTGTACTGCAGTAAAACCTTTTCGATAGAACTTTCTACTGCTGTGATGAGTTCGGTCAGTCATACAACGTCAATGATCAAACTTTACTTTCACAAACGTGCGTCGCGGTAAAAACTAGTTGACTACACTGACGCTTACATTTTATGACACTTGTGTTTCATAAAACATCATGATCAAACTTTTCTAACTATACATCAACCTGTGTTGCAGTAAAACCTTTGTACAACATGTTAATTTCTGATAACACTGACAAGAGCTTGTTCACTAGCGAAGAGAGAAGACTGTGATGTGTTGCATGTGGTGCAAGGGTGGCCTCCCATTTCATTCCATTCATCATTTTTCTTCCTCTCTGCATTCCATATCCGAAGATATGTGGCAGGCTTGGGACCGCTTTAGCTGCATTAGAAGGTTGGCCCTTAAAAGAGCCCATGGGTCGTTCTCGGGACTGCTGCTTGCTTCCTCAAAAGTCGGGGATATCAACTGTAATAAAAAAAATTCATTTGAGAACATAATGTTGTTTGATTTCCTATAACTTACCTATTTCATGCTTGCCTCTGAGTATGATCTCTTCTATTGGACCTTGACTTTTTACAATGAGATGATGACATGAAATTCCTCTACTCGGATTCTCATAACAGCGTATAGGTGTAGATGGAGTTCACTCAAACAAAATTGGCGCTTGAATGATATGGGCTGGTGAGCGAGTAGGCACATGTAACTCGTAAGTATACCACCCATGCTTCATGGTCTTCTCCCTCTCAACTTTTGACTCTCAATTTTTAAATTCCCAATTTCCTCTTCCTTCGCCTTTCTATCCTCCATAACCAGATGCAACTCTTTCTGCAACCTCTCAACCTCTACTTTATTGATCCTTCTCCCCTCAATCGCTTGATCTTTCTCCCACGTAACTTTTCAATGCTTTTCTGCAAGGTGATGTTTAGTTCTCTAGTTCAAGACAGCTGTTCCATCTCATCCCGTAGTGATTTATTCTGTTTCTCACTATCTTCAAACATAGCCTCATATAATGCCGCCTGCCCCTTCGCTTCTTCAAGGGCCCTATCCTTCGAAGGATGAAAGGCCTGACTTTTACTTAAGCGACGCTGTTTCAGTTTACTGCAGGTTGTCGTGATTCGCTTGTTGGTTGATGTCAAAGGAGTTCTCCGCTTTCGAGTGGCATCTAAATCTATGCAATGATCCTCATCCTCATCTGATGTCATGGCTAAATCAGCCTTAAGCCGCTCTACTTCTTTTAAATGTTTTTCCTCATCACTGTTTGCCATCAATCGCCCTTCAGCCTGTTCATCTCTTTCACACACCTCCTTTCCAATCTCCATCTCCTTCCTATTCTTTTCATTTTCTTTGTTTTCATTCACTGCCTTCAGTAGGTTTTCCACAGCCCTTGTCGCTTCATCAGCCTCCTTGTCGTCACTCAAAAGCAAATCTTTGTGAGCATTACTGTTCATGGAAACATATTCAAAGGTCTTTGCATTTGCAAACATGGCGAATACATGTTCATCAATTTTATTCTTATTTACCATGCCTTATGTTCCAACAGCCACTCTCTATTCTTCTCACTGGTTTATATCATTCGACAGCGATAGCAAAAAACAAATACCTTGCCTAAGTGGTGATTGTCATCACTAAAAAATTTCTCTCTATGCGCATGCATATTGTGTGAGCGAAAGATTTTACCACAACTGCACTGACTTGTCTTGAAAATGGTGATGTCGGTCATCTGCAAGGAGATAAAGTAGTTTGTGAGATTGAGAAAATAATAATCAAATCTCAAAGGAATAATATCATCTACATGAGAGGCCTAGCTTGCAACGTTTGATATCAAACGTTGTCAGTACACTCACTGTTCGTTAGGAAATAGAAGCGAAGTCTAGAGAGACCTAACTTGCAACGTTTGATAGCAAACCTTGTCAGAGCACTCACCGTTCGTCTTGCAACTTGAAACAGGAGTGAAGACTAGAGAAAAGTCGCAGTTTATATACCCAGGGAGCACAAAGCCATGATTCAGACCTTCCTTATTTGGCCGTGCTTTTGACTTGACAACAGCAGTTTTACCATGCACGGGCATCGACAGTCACCGTGCTTTCCGTTACCAACTCCCAACACAAAGACGGATTCCCCTATGACGCGAAAAGGTTTGACGTCAATGCCTGCAGTAACCATCTCATTTTTACCAAGTTACAGTGATAAATGATAGACGTTGCCAACCCTGAGTTACTGAGGCTAGACGAAGAAGGCCTGATAGCAAGCCAGCAACCGTTTGGGTGTTAAGCTCTTGAATCCGTTACAGGCATTACTCAGAGGGGATCTTATCCCAGCTCCAAGGCCTCGACCCACAAATCCAACCTCGGGCAGACAGAGCGTGCGTCATGTCACTGTGTTGGTATCCGGGCCCCGATTTTGACATAAAAATCGGTGGAGTTATTTACAAGAGGAAACATTCCAAGTCGTTGCTTTGATCAGCTTGATAGCAAGCCGTAGAGAGCTTGATTCACCAGCGTTTTGCAATGGAGATGTTTAGAGGCCACCCATGACAAGATAGCTAAGACTCAACCGATTGGCGTTCAAAGTGCTACGTTGAGAACTGTGTCAAATGCCCAACATGAGACATGAGTTGCCCCAGCGGTTTCGGTCTAAACTATAACACACTTCCTTGCCACACTTATCACTACGGCATCGTCCGCCGTCCCGAAGGAACACCCTGTCAGTGGAATATTACAGTAAAACTCTCCGTGTCTTGCTCGCTTTCAGTGAAAAACTGCTTGTAACATGAGAAGACTGGCTCAGACATCATTAAAAATCCTCTAGTTGACTTCAGCAGGGTCGAAAACCCCAGAAGACCTCCAAAACTAGTGAATTTAAATTTTTCAACTTTTTAGCACTACTTATGAAATTTTATAAGTAGTCTATCACTTATGGCAGGTCAATAGCGACAGAACCTTTTTGAATCAAGTCAAACGGACTTGTAGAAGCAAAGTTACAAGCCTTTAAAGTTTTGGAGTCTTTTATGGCCTGGAGACGAAGGCCATCTCCTGGCGAACCTCTAAGTCTGACGCATTAGCTGACTTCAGCAATGAAATTTTCTAAGTCGGTTTCTTACAGAAACCCGGAATTTGGAATGTCCGAAGCTATCATCGGAGCTCAGAGAGACGACCTACCTTTGACAATCGCTCTCCTCTAAATGAAAAGTCTCTGTCGGTTCCCGCTTATATAGTTTGTGGCGATCAGCTGATGACGTAATACCCATCATCCAGAAACTTAAAACCCGCCTATCTCCGGTTCTAGTGCTCCGATTGAGCTGAAAATTCTTCATTTTTATCTGCAGAATTTGATGCTGAATCTGAATCTGCCCTCCATTTTCCCATCCGATGCTTCGTTTTGGCTCCACAGCCATCGCAAAAATTCTAACTCGTTTTTCGGAAAAATGATGAAAAATTTTTTCTCTCCGATGGCTTTCAAATTTACCATGCCGAAGCAGAATTTGACGCTGATTCCAAATCTGGTCTCTGTTTTCCCGTCCGAGGCTTGCTTCACCCACTAGAGCGATTTTCATAAAAATTCTAACTCTGTCGTTTTTCGGAAAAAATGTCCAAAAGTTTCAATGACGTCTCAGCTCTTAACGAAGGCAGAGTGGAACAAGCCATGTTTTCCACTGAATTCGTCTCACTCCCAGCTTTCAAACGAGCTATTGCACGATTTTCTACGATCTCTGGAACCAAAGTTGGAAGATCGTTGCCGAAGGGGGGTCAGAACTTTTTCTCTCCGATTTTGCTGGAAACATCCTTCCTAACCCAAAATTTACCAAAACGTCCGAATTTGCACTCCATTTACCAATCCGAGGTCTCCTTCTGCCCGAAAAATGGACTTTCTCATCCCAAAACCTCCAAAACCTGACTTTTCCAACTCTGACGTTTTCTTGCCATTTTCCTCCCTAAACCCAAGAAAATTAGACCAAACTGAGCTTTCCACTGCATTTTTCTCACTCATAGCTTTCAAATGACCCATCACAAGGAAATGACTTCCTACGATTTCTCACACCAAATTTGGAAGTTTGGCAGGAGCGGGGGGTCCGCATCATGCCAAAAATTCCGAATCTGGCCTCCGTTTTCCCATCCGAACACTCCTTCTGCCCGAAACATGGACTTGCTCATCCCAAAACATCCAAAACCTGCCTTTTCCAACTATGACGTTTTCCTGCCATTTTTCTCTTCTTGCTGCTCCTCCCGCCTTCCTGCCCCACTCAAAATTTCACGTAGATTCCACATCTGAACTCCACTTTCCCATCCAAACCCTCCTTCATGCCGATTTCCAACTTTTCTCATCCCAAACACCATCAACACCCACCCTTTCCTCACTCTGTCCCTCACACATTCCTATCACCTTCCTTCCCAACCCTTACCCGAAAACTCCTTCCTTCCTTCCAGAGGGGGGAGGGACCCGTTTCCTCCTCTCGGACCCATTCCTCCCAGCACATCCTTGGCCACTTCCTCTCTCCAGAGGGGGGGTGAGTCAGCATGATGACTCATCGATGACTCATCACTGCACCGCACCGGGCTTGAATTTGCCACGGGGTTACTACTTACGAACAAAGTATCGAACGGCTAACTTTTTTGATTTGAACTTTCTCGATTGCATGCATCTCAATACCTATTTTGTCTGAGTTAAATGAATAAAAACTGAAAGCTTAGTGTGTATAAATGAATTTGAATGATAAAGTACATACGAGTACAGTGGACTTCGCTTAATACGATATTGAGTGAACCACTAAAAAATATCGTAATAAGCGATATATCGTATTAACCGATATTTGTTATAAGGAGCTGTTAACATAGTCTACGTACGTATGACATGTTAACTAGTATGTATTTGAGTTTAGAGAGTTGAAAAATATCTTCTAGAACACGGTAAGCATGTATTTGAGTTAGAGAGCTGAAAAAAACATCTCGTAGAACACGGTATGTATTTGAGTTGAAAAAAATTCCATAGGACATGTTCAGGATATACAGTGATTTCAAATTTAGTGTCAGAGAAAGTAGTCCGTGATGGGTTTTTGAACAGCAGGTACTCGTGCTTTGATAATCATATCTTCAATTTCATACGTTGATTCCAACGGCAAATTTTTCTTTTCCATGTACTTACGCACTTGACCGAGTGCCTTTAATGCATCCTTGGCGCTGATTTCGACATCGTTCGCCACCAACGTCGGTGGTTCGTCCTCTACGTCAGATCCATCTTGGTGTTGATTACTGATACTTTCACATATTTCAATGTCTGTAAGTGTTGCTGAACATTGTTCATCACTATCACAAATACAGAATTCGTCGAATGTCGATCGGTCGATGATGTCACTCACCTCAATGGGTTCATCATCCTCGTCGTCAAATTATGTATCGTCATGCTGACGTATAAAGCCACATTTTCTAAAAATATTAGAAATAGACTCCGGCTTAACTAAGAACCATGCGCGTTTTACGAGGTATAGAGCCTGCAACACGTCGATTGTCTGTGCGAAGTCGTTGATACTTTTGTCAGGATTATCATCTATAAATGTCAGCATTCGGCGAAGGATGTTCTATCTGTAGTATGACTTGAGTGTCTTAATTATACCTTGGTCGGCTGGTTGGATCAGTGACGTTGTATTTGGAGGTAAGTATTGAATGGAGACATTACGCAACTCTGGGCAACCGTAATGACAAGTAGCGTTGTCGACGAATAACAGCACTTTCCGATTTTCTTTGGCCATACGATCATCAAAATTCTTCACAATTTCGTGAAAGATTCGTTGCGTCATCCAAGCCTTTGAATTGTGAAAATATGGCAATGGTGGAGACTTACGTTTGAAACATCGTGGATTTTTGAAGCGACCGTTGGTGAATAAGTTCTTATCCGAGCCGTCAGGGTTGGTGAGGACTAGCAATGCTATTCGCGCTTTCATTTCCTTAAAACCTTTTACTCTGTCAAGGCGTCGAACACAGTGTGCCAGAGGGTAAAGCCTTATAGAATAACGCTGTCTCATCGGCATTATAAACGTCTTTTGGCGAGAAACCATTAAGAATTCCCGGGAGTGTTGTTGCAATATATTGTTCGGCAGCTGGAGAATCAGCGCTGGCCACCTCACCTGAGATCACTCTATGATGAATATTATGCCGCTTACTCACTTACTAACATATGTATCGTAATATGCAGTGTAAATATAATGGAAAATTACCGGACGGGGATTTTTGTGATATCGCAATAAGCGATATATCGTAATAAGCGATATCGTATTAAGCGATGTTGAAGTAGTGTATTCTAATACGATTCAAAAAGCAACCGCGGAAAATTATTGTAATACGCGATTTATCGTATTAAGCGATATCGTATTAAACGAAGTCCACTGTATACGTTGACATCAATGAACCCCAAACGTTGGCCATCCTGACTGATACTTCTAGATATCGGAAAAGGTTCTTAGTTTTATTTTGATTTAACCTATCGCTTTTCATAATTTGCCTGTCTGTTCATACAGCATTTTCGAAATTTACTGAAATCTTGATCATTTATCACTTTATATATGATATCTATGATATCTGCTTACATACACGAGAAATCTAGGGATTAAATTGAAACAATAGCCTAAACATAATTTATGTTCCCACCAAATTGCATCAATAGACGATTTTCTTTCCTGGTTTTCTATAATATATTATAATATTTGATCAACTGTTTTTACCAGTAATTATTCTGTAGATATTTTCTATTCCTATAGTTTATCTGCTACCAACATTTTGTACCTTTTGTTGATTGCTCATAGATTTTTGTTGCCAAATCGATTGCAGTTCATGATATGAAACCTACTTATTGTTAACTCAGACTGAAGAGAGTTGTTATTATACAGACAGAAGATGCATGTTTCTACTGTGGTTTTTATATCGAGTATATTTTCTATGAATATTTTGTTAACATTCGAGAATTAGTTTTATATACTAACATCGATTGCACCATTCCTGTTTATTTCTTTTTCTCATACATGTATTTATTCGAAATTTATGGATAACCTCAAGATGTTCTCTTATGTTTTGGGGATTATTCAAAATGGGCATCGGCTGATTAAGAACATAATTGAGCAAACCATAAATTCTAACTAACTACTATCATTCGGAAAACAAATTTAATAAATTTTGTTGATCTTTGTAAGGATCAATAATTTTTCAATAAAACAGATTTCATTTTCTTACTTTGCATGAGGAAAATTTGTTGACTTTGTTGACAAAGAAATCATTTGACAACATGACAATGATAGTTTTCAAGTATGTTTACTTGAAAACTTATCGATGTAATCATATCGCGATTTGTTTCTTGCCCGTCTATCGCACATCAGTGTCTCTCCCGTCCTGTGTTTACGGGCATCACGCAGTTGTGTAAATAGTTCATCTGTTCCCTCTCTAAATCTGTGGATAGAAACGAAGAAGCAAATATATTGCAGCAATACAAGAAAAGATCTATTTATAAATTCTTAGATTCAGATAGGGAGATGCGCAAATTTTCCCTATTCGTGGCTTCGCCAAATTTTGGAGAAGATGATGACGCGTTGAATCGTCGTGTCTGCGTTCACCAACGCCTGAATGTTGGATCGGAAGGTTAGAAGCCGCAGAAAGGAGATAGCGATGAAGGTTCCATAATTTGATGTGGGATTCAGTCAGAGATAATGATTCAAAGCATATTTGTGATATTATGTTTATGGCGGCGATTTCAACAGTGGTTATTCTCTACACCGGTCAGTCGTCCGAGGGATTATGCAGAAAACTCTAGCCACCGTACACGAAGTTTATGGCATTGAAATAAAAATTAAACCACTCTCAAGGAGTAGAGTATCAGGAATAGCACAAAAAACATTTTAGCAGCCCTAAATTTGAAACATGTAAGTGATTGACAAGCTATAATAATCACAACAGAGTCTTGCGTTGGTGAGAGCTTCCTCGAGAGTGAATGTTCTCTATAGTAATCTCAACAAGGTGATCAAGCGCACTCTATGATCAAGCGTCATGTGAGAAATCAGCATCACATTTTTATTGTCATTTGACGTTTAAAATCTTGAGAAGACAAGAGTCGCGTTGCCGAACAGTCAGCCTAGGATTTCATACTTATGAGGCTGTTCAGAAAAAGAGGCAGTCACAGTAATTCACAATTTACATGCAGAATAGTCTACATTGGGTAGTCTATGGACTTCAGTGTACCTTTCATTTAAATATCAGTATCTATTTCTCACATCATTTCATTCTGTAGTCATGGATGCCAGTATGATTTGAATGTTCATGCACTTGTACAAGTGTTTGAAAATTCACTGAAATTAAGTATTTATGAGTTAATTTTATTAATTATTATTATTAAATTAATCAACAAATTAATTATTTTATGCAGTTCATGCTGTCTGCTGCAGAAATATAGGAATCCACTTTGGAGCGAAGGCCTATGGTCTGGGAGCACGCGACGCCACTGGTCAAAATGTTCTTTAAGTATCTACGCAAAGTTAACTGGAGAGACGTTTACAGAGCAGACATCTCTGTTGCAAAAGATTGCAAAAAGACAAGTGCAAAATATTGCATGATATTATTTCGTAAGCTATGGAAAATATACCTCATACATGCATTGAAATGTCTCCCAATGAGAAAGGTGGATGACCCCATTACTGAAACATCTTATTCACTGTCGCTATACGGCCTACAGTAACCAACAGTTTAATCTGTATAACCATTTAAAGCAAAAGATTCGTGTGGAAACACAGAAAGTAAACGGACGATGGATGACTCGTTTAAGGTGCGCAAGAGATGGATTTTGGAAAGCAATGAAAAAAAATGCCACCATGCATAATAGAAGCAGCTTCTCAAAATTACTAACACAGTTCGATAATCTCCAAGGTGCAGCAAATCAAATAAATGCGCCATTTTCACAGAAATCTACGTCTGCTCCCGCTTGGTCCAAAATCGAAGAATCATTTCAGGAAATTATTGAGCAATGGCTCCCGACATTGATGAGATAGCTGTGTATCAACACCTCACACGTTTAAAAACCAATAAACCTTGTGGCAGTGACAATATTCCTCCGAAATTGATCCGTCTTGCTGTTGTGGAATCATCTGCACCCCTAGCTCACATTTTCTGTTTATCACTAGAAACATGCACTTTTCCTTCCTTGTGGAACATTTCCCATTCCAATTCCAAAGAAGATCTGCAAAAGTATCGATGACCTACGACCCATATCACTCCTACCCAGTGGCGGCCCGTCCATATGGGCGCCTGGGGCGCAGCCCTCCATTAAAAATTATTTACATCAAAGAAAATTATTTACACAGAGCATTGCGCTGAAACGCAACTGATCTGATAGACTGAATTGAACTATCAATGGTTCAACCTGTACATACTGCTAAACACATTCAGTGACTCATTCAGACGTCACTCTCCCTCTCTTCTACCGGATGGGGCGCACAGTCTGTGCGCCTTGATTCATACATGTTTTGCTGATCATACATCTGCATACATCGAAGATTTTTAGCAGCTTCGCACGCGTAAACAATGCATGGATGGGGCGCTCTCAAAAAGTCCCTCTGGCTCGCTTTCGTACATTCTGATTAGGTAACGCCGCGCGTGCGTTGGGAAGTCAGATTCTGGTCAAACTCATGTTATTCTGATGCGTGTATACAAGCCTTAACTGGACTGGCGAAGCACTTTCAATCATAACTGTGTCGACTGAAAATGAATCAGATTGTACATGTATATCTTTTAAGAAAGCCCTTTTCTCAACATTCCCTACAAGAAAAAATTGAAATTAGAAATCTCGGTCCGCCAAGGCCACGACTCAGCGGCAGCCAAGCTAACGTTTCAAGCGACAGAGGACGAAACTGCAAGAGAAATTTTAATACAGAATGGTATTCGAGATGTGAATGGCTTTGTGGATCAGATGAACTGGAGGCTGTATTTTGTTTTCCTTGTGTGCTATTTGGTGGTGATTATCGCTGGACTTTACATCTTCCGAAAATAATGTCATTATGAAGGACCACAGTAGTATATTTGCAGTGAGGCTTATCATGTCATAAACAGGCATTTACATAGGCGTACATGAAATATAGCAGAGACCGTAGTAGATGATGGGCTAAGATGAAGACGTTTGGATTGCGCCCCACATGAGCAGGACTGCACGAGCCGCCACTGCTCCTACCCATAGTATCCAAGGTATTCGAGCGGTGTGTACTGGCTTTTATTCGGGATAAACTTCTAGATATGTATGGGCCTCTTCAATTTGGATTTCGCCCTAGTGCCTCAACACTTCATGCGATTGTGAATATACATGATTATGCTATTCGACTACTTCACCGTAAAGATGTCTCGGGTATTGTTATAACCTCTTTCGACTTTTCGGAAACTTTTCTCACTTGACCCTCGCCTAATTTCAGGGGAATGATGGAAGCCTCTGATTTAGTTCCAGAGAGCAGTTACCTCGACCGCAATTGGCGCTAAAAAATCAGAAGCGAGTGCTTCGATTGGATACTCGTTCAATGAGAGAATGATGTTGAGAACCAGTCCTTTTTATGAAAAACAAAAAACCAAACAATTTATTTTTATTTTTCTATTTTTACCCAAGAACTAAAAACAATGCCTGTTCTATGCAATAGAGTGAGTAACAGTCCTCGCTTTTAAGCAGTAGGACAGATAGTCTTGAAATTGATATTTACGTTTGTGTATGAATGTTTCCTACAAGCATGAATATAGAGAATCATATCATAAACGCATATGTTAATGGTTAGACATTTGCCACATTTCTCCCCTCTTTCTCTAATAAATTTTTAGCCAGCACAGTCAAAAAAGTATTTTCATAGTTTTGAATTCCAAACGAAACTTCAAATTCACATTCTTTTTTTTAAAATTCCTCATTTGAAAATATAACTAGTTTTGCCTGCATTCAGGTGCAAAATGATTGAGACAATTTATCTAAATTCATTTGAATAACTTCATTGTGTTTGAACATAATTCATAACTACGCAGAGCACCACATGAAACAATGACTTTCATTCGAAGAGAAATTTTATTCATGATAATCAAAACTATTTGCAGAAGCTACATTATGTTGTTTTTTGCTACTTGTAACAGCAGATTTATTTACAAAAGAGAATAGATGAATCCTAGCTTTCACATCTGATCACAATGGAGTTATTGCTTCACCATGGAAATCAAAACTACCTTCACGAAACTCTACCCAAGGGATAAGTTCCTTTATGCACAAATTTATTTTTATAAAGGTTCTTAATGATATTGGACGACAATATGGACTGCATGCTTGAGAAGTGATACATCTCTTCACGTGGCGCTGAACATAAACTGCAATATGTGGCTCCTCCTCTTGGTCAAATTCTTTATCCACATTATCACACTTTTCAAGATAGGAAGCGCCTGTCCAAGTCCTTTCACAATGCGCCACGGGGTCTGCTTGCATTGGAACACCAGCGTCAAAGTCAGCTGGTGTGAGTCCCAACGGTTCTGTGGAAAAGTCAGCGGAGAATTGGTGACTGGTCAAAATGCCATCAATCTCAACTACAAGAACTTGGGAGTTGGTCATTACTACATTGGTCTGACCGACACTCTCCATGAGAGAGGATCAAATCGTGATGGTTGGAGATGGACGAGCGGCAGCGACACGCCGAGCTCAAACAACCTGGTCTGGGGCACAGGTGAGCCCGGAAACATTGGGAAAGTATCAGATTATGTAATTCAGATTTATAATTTAGGAAAATTCGCAGATATTGGAAAATTCGTCCTTGATCCAAGCTGGCAAGCCACTCCCATGTGCCAGCCAAGAGAAGGATTGACTCCATTATGGCCAACTCAACGATCCCACACATTTCAACCGGCGTCAATTGCCGTTTTCTCTGACCCCAATGACTATGCACAAGGAGGAGGATGCACACGCGATGTTACGAATGTAGAAGAAGTCATAGATTGCTTTGTTGAATGCCTAGAAGAAGAATATGACTGGTGTGTTGCTTTCTATTATCATGCTGACTCTGGATTGTGCAAGCTCGTGTTGTACACTGATCAGAGTGTGAATGTTGAAGCTGCTGCAGCTGGATGGAAAAGTATACAAGGTACTGAGAATTGACTATGACACATCTCTGAATAGCTGTATCGTTGATCAGATCTGTGATAGACATGATTGATTCAAAATCATCTAACTTACAAGCCTTATTGAAAACAAATGTTTATACAATACTAGTATGATCTTACTCAGCACATAAAGCAATATGTATGTTTTCCTCTGGATTGTCATATTTCCTCTCTGACATTATTTTAAAAAAATAAGAATTTGTGCATTAGAATAAGATTTGAATTGGGACACCGTATTCCATGCAATCAGTGTGACTAGGCATGTTACCTGTCGGATAGACAGGCTGGTCAATAGTAGAAACAACTATACAGAACATCTGCGAATTGTGACCTTGTTAACTGAGTCACGACTCTGTCTCATGAGGATCTGCCATGTGCTGAAAATATAACTCAACACTTGATTGGAGCTTGTCACAACACCCTCACACTAAGGCATAGTCAGCAGAGCGAGCTATGAAACCTTTTCCTAATTTTAGGAGACAGATGGAAGCCTCTCAGTTAGTTTCAGACATTAATTACGACGACCGTTCTTTGCATTCCAGAATATCGGCATTCTTGCCCTCATTTTCCTTGATGAAGTTTTTGTTGATATCATTGAAAAGTGGAGAGCAATTTTTAATTTGAAAAATGACACAATTGTCGTCTGGATAACGGCGATGGAAGTTCAGGCTTGGAGAATTATCTGCATTCAAAATCCCGGTGAACAGGTTGCTTGAAGTGGCAGTCAAGAGGTACCCCCAGAATTATAATGTTTAACTCTTTCAGTTTCCTAGAAGTGATACAAATTCAAAACGATGGCACATGCTGGAACTTCGCTAGTGGGCAAAAATGAATTCCTAATACTGTCGTCTCGCTTGCGGATTGATGGGAATCCCTCCAAAATGCCTCGATTGCCACGATTCCTTCAGATTCGAAGAATTCAGATCATTGCTGACCGGTTTTCTCGTTACTGTTGATTCGTCAGATTCTTTGTTTAGAAGTTGGTAGGCGTGAGAAATTTAGTTCACTCCATCTCTTCGTAGGATTTATTGATAAATGGTACTGTGACAACTAAGTGTGACCGAACAAAGAATTCGATGTTGATGACACGCAGACCATTGGCTGCTGTTTGAGGCTCACTGCTTATTCAGTGACAACTTATTGTTTGACCGCAGATCGTGTGTACTATTTCATAATCGCATGAGAGATATGACTCTGTCCGTCTAGAAACAACGACGGATGAACGAGCAGTCTTAATCTGTGGGTACCCCATGGCCTATCCAACAATCTGCTTATCAAGAATTCAAAGTCCTCCTGTTGATAAACGCAGTTAATTAATGAAAATGTCTACAAGACATGTTAAGAATTATCTACAATTCTGAAGTCACTCAACGCTTCAAACAGCTCAGATTTTTTTATTGACTGGATAGCGAGTAGGTATAACCGGTATCATAAATTTGCTAAAATACTTTGTTAAATTGTATTCAACTGTAACACATGAAGCCAAACAGCTTTCCCGGGCTCAAGACAAAAAATCCCATTATTAAGTGAAGATATTTCAGAATTATACATGGTCTACGCATCGCTGAAGCGATCGTCCGCAAAGTCAGTTTTCAAAAATTGACGAATACAGGGCCACAGGAAAATTCTACAAAATGGCGGAAACGTGCCATTTGTATATAATAGACTTGGTTTTTGCCTCTACTTCCCTTTTCGTTTGTAAATAATCACGATAAGATCGACCAATGTCACGTAGAGCTTCGGCAACTGTCATAAGAATGACAGGCATGAGTTTTCACTGCATAGAGAGATGGAGAATTGATATCGTTCTATTATAGAAAAATCGATTTATAGTTCAAATTCCAAAAAACTGAAATGTTGAGTTAAGCTATTCTATTGATTGGTGTGACCGCAACATGTATTCTTATCCATTTCTTGGAATCTACAAAATGCCTTTAATCCTTCAAAACTGCCATCATGTTCGTTATGCACGATAATCTAATAAGAAATGTAAATTTCGAAAGTGGATTGATTCTTTTTGCCAGTCATTCGTTTTGTGTTGTCTGATTCTGCATGCAAACCATTCTCGGCGCAAATTGCAGCCTTTTGATTTTTGCCATAGTTCCTCACTATATAGGCTAAATTCCGACCTGGAAGGTGAGCTGCTGCCCTAGATAGTTAGAGATAAATTGCCTTGTCTGAGTGTTTAGGTCTAGAGATGAAGTTGTTCAGTACTGATGCTCACGGCCAGAGTTAGTCTCGAGGGGAAGAAGGATCAATTTTCCATTGAACGTAATGCAAATTTAAGTTTGATTTCTGACGAACCAGAGAATTTACACCACATTAAACGTAAACAGTTTGTATATTTAGATCGTGAGGAGTCGAACGGTGTGGACAGTATCTCCATTTTTATCACTAATACGTGCCTGCCTGCAATCTGACGCGACGGTTGAGGCTCGTGCGTTCTCTGATACGAGCTGCTTCTGTATCGTGCAAAAAGTAGCTATGAAAGAAGGCAACAATGTTTTTGAAAAAAATGGTAACCTGCATCATAGATCATTATAGGCTTACCTGAACCTATTTTTTAATATTCATTGCTGCATTAGCTATTAATCATTTTCGATGAAAGTTGATCAAATGTCGCTGCAAGTTGGATGCATACGACCTGCCTGCACGACGTGCCTACGACGTGCCTGCCTGCAATCTGACGCGACGGTTGAGGCTCGTGCGTTCTCTGATACGAGCTGCTTCTGTATTGTGTAAAATGTGGCTATGGTATAATATGGATAAAAGAAGGCAACAATGATGATATTTGCATCGATGCATGTGAAAGATATATTAGAGATCTCTGCTGGCGCATATCTTCATGTGTATTAATAGGATTGCTGCCCGCTTTTTTGCTACATTGCTGCCCAGTCCATTTCAATTACGCACAATAGTATTAACTATACATTTTTCGGGCAACAATGTAGGACATTTTCAGGCGCTTACGCGCCCTTGAATGTTCTACATTGTTGTCCTCAAAAATCCATTTTAATGTTATATTCCGCATGCTTGGCCAATCATCAAGGGAGACGAATCTCTATGTCAATCTCTATCGCTTGCTACCTTAATTACACTGGCTGGGATAGGATTATGTCCGCTCTAGACCAAAGAAAGTATATAAGGGAAGTATATATTACACTTGACGTATTTGAACAATTTTCTCTAGACTAACCCACACGCAAGTGAATCTATCTCTGTGGGAGTAATATATTTACAACTAGCTATCCATGTCAAAACCACAGAGTAAGTATATTAGGTAAAGTGGTAACTCCGCATTTATTAAATCACAATGTGCATACATATTCGATTTTATTAAATGAACTCAAAGGAGATACAGTCGGAATTGTTTCCAAATGTGAGACTTGCGCATTTATGCAGTTTTTAAGAAATTATCACGGAATTGATTGATCATGATGGCATGAAGCAGAAGGAAGTGATATTATTCTACAGATCCTCAGTGTCATGACAGCCTTGGAGAGGTAATGTTTGTTAAATTTGCAACTCGATGACCCGCTTTCGCTTTCCTGCTGAACCTCAAGAAACTCATATCATGAGCAACCTGCCACTGGCAGAGCAAAATCACATAGTCAAAGACAATGATTTCAATTGACTTTGAAAGATCTAACTGGGTCCACATCGCTATTCAGATTCAAGAAATGAAACATGAATTTGGTGAATCATAAAATCTTGCCGATCAAAATTGAATTGAAAACTTGAAATCTCAGACAAGAAAGCACGAATAGTATCGTGATTTTTTCATGAAGACTTTCATTATAATGCGGGTCATGAAATTCCCTTGATAATCAGCTTGATTTCCGCTTAGCTAGGATGCTTATTAGCAAATATACATTCCTTTTGGTATCCAACTTGTTTCATACTACTTGTATAGGCTCGTCATCTCGGTAGTATATAAATTCGCAAAATTTTGACTTCTTTAAAACTGCTCAAATACTTTTTGGACCACGGGAACGTAATCTCCGCAAAAAAACTGAATCTTTTCACATATAAATATTTACTGTATACAGATGCTTTTCTGAGTCGACACTCTACCTATATATCCCTGCTATATGGATTGAATCGGGACCACTGTGATTGAGACACTCCAAATGCTGTAATTGTACGCGATATTCTAGAGATTCACTTAAAGTTCTAGAGGTTATCTTTTTTACATATTTTTCCGATACATGCCAGAATAGTCAAGCTTTAGATTATTTTACTATAATTTGCTGATTTTCAACAATTTATTTCGGCAATTTATCACAGCCTCTCTCAAGTGAAAAGAAGTATGTAACATTTAAAATGTAGATGTTGGACGAGATGTCTTTGGGAACGTCAGTCATCTTCGCAAGAAACAGAGACAAGAATACGAGAGAGCGGGCACGAACAAAGAGACCAAAGAAATGCCATTCCAGTGCTTACGGCCGTGATACTACTTTCTGCCGCACTCGTGTTGCTTTTTCTTGCCTAGATGACTGATCTTCGTGAAGACTTCTCTTCCGACATCATTGTTTTCGATACAGCAGGTTATATTAACATTCCTTTTCACTTGAGAATAGCTATTACATATTGTCGAATTTAGTTGCTGATACTCCCCATATGGTATCTGAACCAATCAATGTACCACTTTTCTACTGTCCGGCTTTCATACTCTATATAATCTCGATTATGTAGAGTATTCGTAAGTTAAGATAGCTTTGTAACTTCCTTTATTGGTTCTGTAATTCTATTACGTGGAATGGACTTCGAAAAATTTTAGAAGTTGACTAATTGAAAATGAGATATTATCAATCGAACTCCATACATTTCAACTGCAGCCTACAGTTGAAATACATTGAGTTCAATTGATGATGCTGTATTTACAATTACTTAACTCAATATCCCATCAATTTCTTTTTTAGTAATTCTATCAGCAGCAGGTTTCCAGCAATTGTTAATTATTGATTGCTCAATGCTCAGTCACTCATATGAAAGGTGTTAACTTAAGTTGCATTCAGGAACTATCAGATGGTTTGTCACAATTTCTTGTAAGGTCATTTTAATTTGTTAACGTCTTATAGAGTTTTTTTAGCGCACCTTGCGAATTTTACCGAAGCATTGCATCCAAGTCTTGTATATCAAGGATAGCTTGATCAGCTTAATTTGTATAAGATTAATTATTGTTCATTTCTATGCAGCTGAAAGTATCTTTGTGGTTATGTTAACATCACAATAGATATCTTCATATAATTTTGTTCTAGCTTAAATGAAATGATGAATTTCTCTTTTGCATCTAAGTAGAATTCATTTATTCTAAAGCATGGCCAGCGAGCGGCATTTTGCGACAGTTTTGAGTGGTAGCGGTAGAAAGGGCGATGATCCAAGCGTGACGCCTAAGTGAATGGTTGTGCGCTCCTGCTGTTCTGTCCGCTGCATTGGTTCATTGTTTGGTTTGGTGCTTTTTGGTGGCCGATTTTGTAAATTTTGGTTCCTCTGAATCGCCGTGACTTGGTTCTGGCTGTCGTTGGGCTTGTGTCTCTCGCCGATGCTGACATTTGGAGATTTTCTGATATTCAACGTTTGTCAATTGTCGTCACATTCGAGTGCCTTCATTGTGTCAATTATCGTTGCTAAAAATAGCACATCGTCGTTCTTTGTCCGTCATTCTTCGTTCCGGTATTCATATATTCCACCAGTGTTGTGTGCATTCTAATCGATCTCATCCAGTGCGACTGTCGGAGTGTTGTATCCGCTGGTATTGTCATCCGTGAATCAGCTGTTCATTATCGGTCTGGTACACAAATTCTCGCGGAGAAATTTTGGATAATCGATTTTTGGTTACGATCCTGGTTGCTGCAGCACCCGCGACGGTGACGCAGATTGACACTTGTATTTAGTCCGGCAGCCAGAACGAGTTTCTGCAGGGAACGAGGCCGAAAGTGAGACTTTTGCAGAATGATGTACACCCTATGCCTACTTCGAATCGGCACGTCTGCCGAGTTCTAGTGTTCCTCTTCCTGTCAGACAAGATCATTTCCTTTCATCTTCATGCACCCCTGTCTATAAAGCTAAACACATCTAGATTTGGTGAGCCTCTTAATGTCGGCAAACACAAACATTTTGAGCAACTTTATCCACATTCAACCAAATTCTCGCATACATCGCCGATCGAAAGTTTGATAACATCACATGGACATCATAGGAAATGACCTGAAGACGTTCCATGCCAAAAATTATGACTCTGTGCTTAGTATTTTTTGTTTAATTAGAGAAAACATACAAAATTTCGTTTTAGTCAAAAACTGCAATATGCGTCCCATTGGATTTACATGTGTTTTACTTTTATCTTGTCCGACAAGAAGAGGAACTCACTAGAACTCGGCAGACGTGCCGATTCGAAGTAGGCATAGGGTGTACATCGTCCTGTGAAAGTCTCACTTTCGGCCTCGTTCCCTGCAGAAACTCGTTCTGGCTGCCGGACTAATTGTCGATTATCACAATGTCTGCCGTACCAAAACAGAAACGAGAAACGAGATCTAACTCTCAAACAGATTCTCTGATGTCTGAGATTAGGAATCTGAGGAATTTGACTAATGCGTTTAAACTTGAAGTTATTGATACATTAAGAAAGGACATAGAATGATTGAGATAAAATATTCAAACGTTAACTGGTCGAGTGAATGATCTTGAAAGACAGAATGACTGCATTTAAAGTAAATATGAAGAATTATCCGGCGATATTGCAAGCTGGTAAAGTTTCCGAGATAGGGTAAAGATATGGAAAGATATGGAAACGCATCTTCTTCAGGGTATTACTAAGGAAATTGAAATGCGTCTTGAAAGGCAAAATAACATTATTCTGAGCGGTATTCCTCCTGAAAGTGATGTCAGTGTTCATGATAGGAAGACTAAAGACAGGGAAGAATGTGACAAAGAAGGTGAGAAAATTCTACAGATACTTGATGTTCCTCCTGAGGAAATTTCTGATGTCCATCGAATCTCAAAAGCGGGTAGAGCAACATCCAATATGATAAAGATCTCTTTAGATCTTGCAGTACAAAACTTGGAGCAATCAGACGGGCTAGGAAAATTCGTCCATATCAAGAATATTGCACCGTTTATATAAATCCTGATAGAACTCCATTTCAGCAGCAACAGCACCGTGATCTCAGGTGAGAATTACGAGAGCGTAAAAAAGCCGCAGATGATGTGACTATCTACAACGAAAAAGTTGTCCCTCGACATACGATAAATTTTCGCGACCGCTTTTAGATAACTCAAATGTCTCCCATTCATTCACATCGTTTGTACTGTCTAGCATAAGATCTCTAAGACGGAATTTTGATGAACTATGTGTACTTGCTTCTTCTTTCTAGCCATCTATCATCACTTCCATCTGCGAAACATGGCTCACAGATAGGCATAAGACAGTTTGGTAGCAATTCCTGATTGCTCATGTTTTCGGCCTGATCGTGTTGATGGTAGGAGAAGCGGTGGAGTCTGCACATATTTCAACGAAGGTTGGGTCTTGGGTCTTGAGGTCACTCTTGGGTTTGGGGTAGTCTTGAGGTGGGGACCCAAGAGCTTGAGTACACCACCACCCCCCCCCAAGAGTGAGAACCCAAGAGTAAAGGAATATACCATGAATGATCATTTGCGGTTTTCCTGGAAAAATTCTACCTGAGTATGTGACCATATCATGTCATAGCAAGTCATCTACATATAAGCCTACATATATGTACATGTAAATGTAACCTACTTCAACCACACGATTGGTCTTTCTATGACAAAAATGTGCTATCCTCAACTTTGATATAGACCTATCGCAAATGTCAATCTGATAGTTTGTTTAATTAGCTTTTTAAACTGTACTTTGATTGCCTATGGCTTCCTTGTGAATTTAATCCATTGAACTAGATGTAATGCATATTGTGTTAGACAGAATTTTGTATATATCATTTTGCGTGAAATAAAACAAATGATAAATGAAAAAATGCAATTCATTAAACTAATACCTGTATAACGCTTATGCTGTTAAATTGGTAGCCTATATCAATTCGTAGATAAGTTGCTTCATATAGCCTCTTGCCTTGAAAGTTTAAAACATCGGCCTATATTGTTTATTCTACTATTAGGCTACATCTGTTTGAAATAGAGGTATCGGTATCATTTATTGCTTCTAGCGATTAGTAAAAACATCGCTATATCACATCTACATTTATGCTATTTTCATCTTATGCGAGGTTGTCGATAGCATTTATGTCTAGCAATTAGAACACATTGAAATGACTATTCATCGTTCCTGTAGTCTTTTATGTAGTGTTTTGGAGCACCATTAGTCATCTAAATTTATTACTAGAGTCAGGGATAGTTTAATCATATTTTGAATACTTTTATTGAGTCAATGATTGCATATTGATTAAGTCAATTATGCAAGCAATTCATATTATGATTTCACTACACCCCCAGTATAGTTGAATAACCGACAAAATTATAAATGCTGTACATATCTAAAAACCAAAAATTGATTACAGGTACCTACAATACAAGAATTCACTGTATCTATGAATACTTTATTAGCATGAACGAGAAATTGCGAGGCCTGCAGAGTAACACTAAATAGGCTTATGATCAAACAAAAGGAAGTATGAAATTGTCTATAACATTACCAGTCTATGTACAGTTATTGCAAAAGAAATATTTTTACCGCACATGCCGCAGGACTGATGCGCCCATTTTCCGCAGATGTGGCATTTCAGTCCTTCACGATAACTCTTATCACACACTGTACATTTGTAGGAATCATTGATTTCAATAGCAGAGTTAAAGGATATTTCTCTTGCAGGATATTTCTCCATCAGTTCTTGTAGTTTTCTTTTCTTTGATTCTCACGATCTGCATTGTTGACATGCTGATTCTAATTTTCTTTTTCTGTTCGACATTAGCTTTATCTTGTCATAATTCATCGACAGATAAACTTGACTTTCGGTTGATTCTTGGTGCATTCGGTTTCTCAATTTACTATATACGATAGACTGAGTTGAAAAGCTACGTTCTACAGCAGCATCAGTAATACATATAGCTCATCTGCCAACAGATAATGCAAGGCGAGCGAGGTCGCACCAAGCAATAGCCTTCTAAGTCCAATATGAAATATACCTATTTGCACATTCTTCAGATGCTTTATCAACTGATTCAGTTGGATGATCTCGCATGACGAACGCTCCCAACTGACTCATAAAGACACCCATATCGAGATATTTGCCTCTTCTCTTTGTCCACGCGTATTTTACTACACGTTCACAATCAGTATTCCTTTATTATAGTGCCAATAAACGTATTTGCCAAACACATGTAGGCCTATGTTTTGTGTATTTCGTTTCTCGATCAGATATGTTGTAAGGAATGTAGCTTATGTTGTTCTGATTAGGAAATTATTAGGCTGTATACGTAAACGGGGTTGATGATATTAAGCCCAGAGATAACATATGCCGATAATTAAAACTCTTAACTGAATATCAATATGGCTTCAATTCCGCAATAACAAATGCATGTAATAAATAGTAATTAATATGAACATTAGATACATATTAATTGGATAGCAATATGTAGTATATGGTATGATTCAAAATATCTTCATGCAATTTTAAATCTCAATCAAAATTCCAAACATGTTCTGGAAATTGTTGCTCCACTTCATTAGAGGAATAGCCACTCTTGGGGTCAATCTTGGGGGCAACCAAGATTAGACCCAAGATTAATCTTGGTATTGGGTTTTGGGGGGTACCCCAAGATTTGATCTTGCTCTTGGGGTACCCAAGCCCAAGATTAGACCCAACCTTGTTTTAACAATCACATTCGAGTTAAGAATTTGAATAGTCCTGCGATAAAATGTCCTGAGTGCTGTGAATGCCTGTGGATTCACTTATCTTCCATTGAAATTATTCTGTTCTGTTTGCTTTTTATGTGCCACCTGGCCTTTCCAATCTTCAATTGCTACTTATTGTCAAGTATATTGTTGATAGTTTTGGTGCAATAAAGCCATCATCAAATGACAAATTGATCATAACCGATGATTTAAGTGATTTACCAACTGAAGAGATTGAGACTATTTTTCATGTGAAACAGCTTGTCAACTTCCAACTAGAGGCTGCTCAATTCTCGACAAAATTTTGGTTGACAGTGACTTGATTCAATGTTATAATTTGCACGTTGCTGCACCTCCCATCGCAAACTCGGACCATCTGACTATCATATTAAGACCTTCTCATGTAGTAAATGCAAGAATAAGTCACTTTGTTAAAGTCTATGATTAGCGGCAATCGAATATCAGTGCTTTCCTCCATCGTCGTCGTCACGTACCTTGGCAACACATGTACTATTCAGAGTCAACCCTTTGATGATCAGATTACATTTTTCTACGATTATTTCAACGAGGCTGTTAATGTGTTTCCGTTTACGTATGTACCTAATTGCGCAAAGGAAAAGCCATGGATGACTCCTAAGTCACTCATCAACAAGAAATTTGAAGCCTTTCTTCAGCGTAGCTTCAGCATGTATCGCCATTACAAAACTAAAGTTAACTTTGAAATTTTGAAATCCAAGTTGAATTGGGTGAATAAAATGACAGCAACAAGATCTGGAATATGGAACGTAGTAAAAGGAATAAATCAGCCATCCTGACAAACAAGCTCAGCATTGACTAAAGTCTGACTGAAGACAGTTTTCCAGTTCTGTAGAAGCTGAGAATGCTATCAATCAAAGTTTCTCTTCAGTGTTCTCTCCATCAAAGCAAGATATTACCTTTGCTCATCATGACTCTGATGCGACATGGGATGTGACACTCAGTGTATCGTTAGTTAACAAATTACTCCGAGAATTGAATCCCCGTAAGTCAACAGGAACTGACGGTATAACTTCGTTTTTGATTGGAAACTAGCTGTGACTTTATAGATAAGCCCATAACACATTTATTTGCTTTGTCAATTTCCCAACGCATCGTGCCAACCATTTGAAGAAGAGGTGATGTGGTCCCTGTACCAAAGGGAAAGGAGGCATGTCTGACGAACCTACGACCAATAACTCCTTTATCGGTCATATCTAAAGTTTTAGAGAAGCTGATTCTTCTTTCTGTGAAAGATGCGTTATTGGTCTTGCATCTATACGAAAAATTCGGCTGTAGACCTGGCAGCTCAACGCTTTTTTCCCATTCGCACATGCACGAGCAAATAACTTAAAACATCGATTATCCAAATACCGACAAGGTTTCCGTCGTTTCTTTCGATCTTAGTCGTGCATTTGATCGACTCCCTCACAACAACTTAATCCAATGTTTCATATCAAACGGGTTACCTAAGGGATTTGTCGAGTGGTGCATTGACTACTCTTCAAATAGAATGCAGCGTGTTCCGCTACGTAATGGAATTGAGAGCTCATATCTCGCCGTGACCTCAAGTGTGGCTCAAGGGTCAATGCTAAGCCCAAATTTCTTCTGTACTTACATGAAATCATTGCAGTGTGTTCAGCCTTCGTCACAAATTTATAAATATGCTGATGACATTGTCATAATAACTACTTTTGAATATGGCAGTAATAAGTATTACTCTGGACATCTCCGCTGAAATTGAAAATGTTTCATTCTGGTGTGAAAGTCGAGGCCTCGTTTTAAATGAAAACAAAACGAATCTCTTGATGATTGGTAAAAGAAATGGTGCACCTATTTTTGATGACAGATTTCCTTGTTCAGAATCTTTAAAGCTGCTTGGTGTTGTTTTTCACGAAAGCACTGGTTGGAAGTCTCATGCGAAGCTCATTGCGAAGAAGGCAGCAAGAAGAATTCATATACTAAAGTCTGCAAGGAAAAATTCCATCTGTGACTAAGCAGGATCTCCTCCTCGTCTATCATCATCTTATTCTCAGTGTCTTGCAGTACAATTGTCCTTTGATGGTTGGTATGTCAGTAACTGATTCCTCTTTACTAGAAAGAATTAGAAGACGCTGTCACCAGAGCTGGAAAAATTCCACTGAACTTTTTTAATTCCAATTCCAGAGCAGAAATTTCAATTTCAATTCCAATTCCAGAGCAGAAATTTCAATTTCAATTCCAATTCCATAATAAGATTCAATTTCGATAACTGCATGACGCGCATAGTGTATGTTAATGTATCTAACGTTTCAATCTAACCCATGTGCCCTGATCCTATCCTCGTTGTTCCTGTGTGCCGTTCACTGCGTCGTTCCTATGTGCGTTTTCATGTTCATAGTTCATATTTCTTATGTATATGTATATATGTAGCTGGTCAGCCTACGCCATTTTCGTTTCGTAAACGAGGTATTCAATATCTCGTGAAAAAGAGAGAAGAAAATTAACGGTCAGCAGAGAATCAAGCGCTGAGAGAGAGAGAGACAGAGAGAGAGAGAGAGAGAGAGAGAGAAACTGACATTAGTAAACTGACAGAAGAAAGAAATTCAATGTGCGAATAGCGTGATTGTTGATGAAAGAAAAAACGACGATAAAAATGATATCATGAAAACTGATTCATGGTCCATGTTAAAAAAGGAGACAAAGAATTCCGTGATAAGAACGAAATGTGGTCGGGTCGAAAGCTAACGAGCAGAGATTAAAGGAAACTCTTTCAATTTTCAAAAGAAAGTGGATTTATCGTCAAGTCTCAAAAATTTGTATAAATTAGAAACGATGAGAAATTGACACAACAGCAACTAACAACAACAACACATACGACATCTTCAGTAGCTGTTAGAGAAACTCCGGGCTCTCGCGGTGTAACTTAACTACAGAAGTAACAACAACAACAACTGCCCACCAGCGAACAACAACACAGCAGCGTATGCGGCAACACATCAGCGAGCGCGATTGAAGATTAATGGTATAAGTGACACTGATATTTATGATATTTATGACATTATTTTGGTATGAGTGAGTCCGATCGAACTGAAGTGAATTCAACATTAAGAAGTGAACTGTAAGTTAATAGTTTTTCTTTTATCGTTGCGCATCGTAACTAAAGTCTTAAAAATTGATATTGTTAATTGTTGTGATTGGAAGTTGAATAATAGTTCATGTAATTGAATCATTAATTATTAGAATAATTGTTGACACTGTCTATGTTGTGACTTGAACTGACAGGGTTGCTGCCCTTTAATGCAGCGTTAATTTTCCTCTTTCCAAACCAATTGTTTTTCGTGTGTACAACAATTAAGTAAATCTCCAATTTTTGTGCTTATCCTATCAAGAACTTAATTCAACAATTGTTTGATTTTGATTAATTATCTTACTTGATAAATAACTAAATAACAGATTGAACAGAGATGATTGTTTTTTTTTGTCCGGGGGCTGTAGGTTCATCGAAGTTACAATTAACACCCTTTATTCAACAATAGAATAAAGAATACAGAATATATTCATAAAATATAAATATATAATATAATATATAATAAATATAATATATACATAATAAAAATATAATATATAAAGAACAATAGAATATATATATATATATATATATACAGGGTGTCCGTAAATTCGCTTGACTTTTAAATTGAATATCTACATGAGAAAACAATAAACTTTTGCGTCACAAACCATGATATATTACGCAGCATAAAGGGGAATTTACGAATCTAACCATAAGAAATGAATATTCGATTATTTAACTGCTTAAATTTTACATTCTGCATGCAGTCAATTTTGTAATGAATATTACATGCACAATTATAGTTTTGGTGAATTCATTTCAGTTTCAGTAAATGTTTAAGTCAATTAGCCGTATTGTCAATTATGTCAATTAACCTTACCCAGGAGACATAGCTCAAAATTTTCCCTTATTCAATTCTATGAAGCCTTCATCACCAGCCATGACGACATGCCTAGTCATTGATTGATTCATATCGTGTCATCTTCAATTGAGAACGTCAAATTAATCAGCCTTCATGGCATAGAATTGAAATATCCCATATCCATGACGTGATGGTTTTCGCTAACCAATGACAAAGACGTGTGTGTCAACCAATAGGTTAAGTCTGCATCACAGAGTTTCCTCATGCTATGTTCGAAATCCCACTGTGAAGTGGTACAATCGCTGCCTATCGTATTCGCAATGGATCCTCAGACTCGAATAGAGATAGTTCAGTGCCTCTATGCATGCAATAGAAGTGATACAGCTGCTCTTCGAAAGTTTAAGACTCAAAGACGCATTCAAAAAGATCCTTTTACAACAACATCGATTATAAATATCATCAAAATGTTTGAAGAAACTGGAAGCGTTCATAATAAACCTCGCAGTACTTGTCCTACAGTGGATGACTTGACAATTGCAACTGTGAATCGCGTCGTCGAGGAGACTAGTTCAAAATCAATGCTAGGAGTCACGTCAGTTCGCAAAGTGACTGAAGAGGTTGGTACAATTTCAAAGACTAGTGTCCATAAAATCCTTCGGCATGAATTAGGACTCTACCCTTACAAATTGCAAGTCGTGCAAGCAGTTGAGTCGGCCGACAAGACAAAGCGCTGTGAGTTTGCGAGATGGCTTCTCGACAATCAGAATGTAATCGATGATATCGTCTGGTCTGACGAGGCGTATTTTTCACTCGATGGGATCGTTAATGCGCACAATTGCCACATCTAGTCAGATGTCAAGTGATCAACATGCATCTCAAATCGCTTGATAAGTCGAGGATGTGACCGAGAGTGTCCTCTACGTTCACCTGATCTGAATCCTCTCGATTTTTGGTTCTGGGGATGGATGAAAACGAAGATATACGATCATGGCAAGCCACAAAACCTGGACCAGTTGAGTGAGAAGATCACTGACATCTGCAATGAAGTCACACGTGAAGAACTTGCCGCTGGTGTTTTCGATATTATTCAGCGATTGACTGCACTGATTGATTTCGACGCGATCATTTCGAACATTTGATTTGAACATTTTAATCATCAAATATTGGCTTCTTATTGTTAGATTCGTAAATTCCCCTTCATGTTGCATAACATAACATGGTTTGTGATGAAAAAGTTTATAGCTTTCTCATGTAGATATTCAATTTAAAAGTCAAGCGAATTTACGGACACCCTGTATATATCTTATCTCTGCGTGCAGTTAACACAACGCCCGAGTACTGTGATTTCAATTTTTGTACAAATAGATTTATCACAGGTCAATCGAAAAAGTTAAAAGCAATTTTTTTAAGCACTGCATTCATAATTCGAAATATGCAAACGCTTACTTTTCAAACAGAAACTAAAATAAGCGCCCGGCAATGGAAATTGCCGTCGTACCAAAAAGCCCATCCCACCAATAAAATTCTTTGAAAAGCATGTCATCTTCTTCAGAAATTATTTTTCACGACTTGTTTTGTTCAAAACGCGCTTGTCTTTGAATCAATTGATGGAATCGTTCTTAAGGAAAAAAGTATGTGTGCGTGTCAGGAAACTTCATATCCTTTTCCTAACTATCAATTCCTAGCTGATATACGTGGGTTGATCGTAAAGTTCCCGAACTCCGCCTGCTATGTCTATGCTTCTGACTTCAATAGCTATTGCTTTCTTCATAGATATCTATTCAGTATGCTTGAAGTGTAGGCAGATCGATTTCGTGATTTGATGTCATATTCGCGTTTACAGCAAGGTACAATAAATTGATCATCTGCAACCCCGGCGATCGTCATCATGACAGATAAAACGGAACAGCGAACATGCATCAAATTTTGTGTTAAGTTGAACAAGACAGCTACCGAAACTCTTGACATACTTCGTCAGGACTACGGCTCAGATTATCTTTCCTGTACATCCGTCGTCGAGTGGCATTCGCGGTTCAAAAGCGGCAGAGTCTGTTGAAGATGACGAGCCCTCAGGCAGACCGAAACCAGCAGGACAGCCGACAATGTCAACGAAGTTCGGGAACTCATTCGTGAGGACCGCCGTAGTACCATTCGCCAACTTTCGGAAATGGTAGGAATTGGTTATGGAGTTTGTCAGGAAATCTTGACCAGTGACCTGGATATGCGAAGAGTGGCTGCCAAATTCATTCTTCGAATCTTGACAACTGAGCAGAAACAAAGGCGGGTGGAGGATGTGTGCGAGGAACTCCTGGAACATGTCAACGGTGATCCAACTTTCATGTCGCGAGTGATCACAGCCGATCTCAGCTGATTTCAAGTGATCACGGGGGGCGGACAGTGATTTTTACTGTGACGTCTTTCGTCGATTATGAGGGGCAGTTAGAAGGAAGAGACCTGACTTAAGGAAGAACCGCAATTGGTTGTTCCATCACAACAACGCACCTGTGCATGCCTCCTTGAAAACAACCCAATTTTTGACCGATCGCGGCATGACCATCGTTCCACATCCAACGTACTCACCTAATATCGCTCCATGTGACTTCTCTTTGTTCCCAAAACTGAAACTGCTGTTAAGAGGAAGTCGCTTCCAGACTGTTGAAGAAATCCAAACAAAGACAGATGCTGTTTTGAGAAACTTCAAGCCGAAGTTTTTCAACGAATCTTTTGAGGAATGGCGGTGCCGCTGGAATCGCTGCATTCGTGCACGCGGCGAGTTCTTCGAAGGCAATAACTCGAATTTATTTGATGATGCTGAGTAATGCAATTATTTTTTAATTTTAATACATATTTTCATTCCTAGAATACATATCTTGCTTTGATTTATATAGTACACGAAAAAATACAGCATCAGTCCGGGAACTTTCCGATCAGCCCGTACATAGCCTATCCGATGTATATGATTGCAAACCAGAAGGATATATACTTGTATTTCCCCCTCCAACTCGTCAATGGTGTTCAATCAACCATTCTCCCATATTTCAACGCCTCGCTATTTCTTAAGAATGTACATGCAGAAATTCATGTAATTTCGGAAAATGAATTGAATTTGAAATTGGCTGATTTATCATTGTTCAGACTTTTGGGATGTTGAAAGAACTCATCCACAGGTATTGCGATCATAATGCAAATATATAACTTTCATAATACAATCGTGTCTAATCTGATGTAACGCGCATCAATATGGAGATTGTGAATGTGAACATGTGGCATACTAATTGTAGTCTTCCCACTTCAATCTCTTAATTGCTAAATTATTGACTGCATCTACTATTCGATGTTTGAAAAGCTATGGCCTACGCTATTGAACTTTCTTGATGTTATTCTGCATTTCTCTGATGTGAAGAGAAATATGTAGGCCTATTATCTATATACATTGTGCATCTACTATTTGTTATATTAGTAACCACTATACCACAGTATCTGTGTACTTTAGTACGCATATACACTGAGCTACTTTCTCCTCTGGCTCAAATGCTATGGGATTGAGTAAAATGACCTCCATTGCTAGACGGTAAACATCAAATATCACTGATTTCTAATGTCAAAAGAAGACAACTTCTAGGTTAAATGAAATCTCACTGTTGGACGCTTAAGTCTACAACAATGGAAATATATAAAGAAATGTCAAGGTTGAGTGATGAACGACAAGAAAAGCTGTCTTAAAAATTGGCGGCGTTGTAAATTATCTTAAAATTAAGATATTAAATTATATAATACGATTTAGAGATGCCATCGGTCTGCGGCACAGAATTAAATATTTTGTTTATCTGCTTCGGTTTGCTAGAAGTGCGATTAATACGAAATTGACGGCATATCGAGGAACCTATTAAGTGGGCAAAAAGGAATTCATAATACCTTACAGAGATAGGAAAAAAGTCGTGCGTCGCTTGCGGATTAATGTGAGTTCCAGCAAAGTGCTTCGATTGCCAAAATTCCTTCAGATTCGAGGAATTCAGATCATTGCACACAAGTTTTCTCCATAATGTTCGCCCTTCCGATCATTATTTAAAAAAAGTAGCAGGCGTACGAAAATTAGTTCACTTGATGTTTTTACATCCTCTCCTCGGCATTTATCACTGTATAGTGCATACATTGCATCGAATGTTAGCCAGGCGATGTGTGTTTTGGTGTGTGCAAAGTGATATCACAGCACGCACGCATCTCTCGCTGGCTCTGGTGTCCTCTGCTGTCAGCTTTTTATTTGCTATTTCCAATAGCAAGCGATACATGAATTTCAGGGTTGCCGTGGGTATGAGGATTATGTGGGGATCCCCATGGGTATGGGTACCCATCGGTATGGGGTGGGTATGGGGATTGAAGCCATCCCCACGGCTCCCATAGAGCTTCTATGGGGATTCTGTGGGGATTCTGAAGATTTTTGACATTCACTAGAAACAGTCGGAACTGACATCATATCACACAATCAACTTCGATGTTGAATTACAAAGTATCACGTAGCCTACTCATCTCACCACTTAAAAATACATGAAATATCAATGCTGATCATTTTCACATTAGTAACACACGTTCAATAATTTTGAATGACTTATAACGATAGTTCCAGGTGTGTCACGGACGTCTGAAGTGGAAGAATTGTGCAAGTCTCTTTTGCTGCAGAGCCGAATGAAGACTTACAAATATTTGCTCTAATAGTATAAATAGCTCAGATAAAATTATTTGTGATATAATTAAGCTTGCGTGATCAATGCGATCAATCATTATTCACCTAGATTTTAAACTAATTGCGATATAGAAGACCTGTTGGGTCCAACCCACAAAGCAAGACATGATAATGTTGAATGATTTTCGTCGGATACATGAACAGTGTGATAAAGATTTCTCACACCAAATCATTCAACTGTAAGCCATCTACTCGCATTGCAGTCAGAGTTGTAATGAAAGTTCAGATTTTTCACTTGTCCACGACTTGTCAGAACTTTCATTTTCATCTGATAGGCATCCTTAACTGCAGACTTAAGTGTACTTCCATAAATAGTTCATTGTGCTGCATTTCATCATCATAAACAGATGGGTCAACATCCTCCCAATTCTTGTGCAATAATTCGATGACATGAGTGGTCGAGAAAATCAGGATGATATTCATCGAAGTCTTTATTTATAATAGTCGATTAGATTGATTCAAAGCTTTTTCCTTCACTAGGTGCATAGTCGATTTCTACTGCGAAAAAATTCTAGACTTGAGATGCATAAAGGCCAAACTCGCTTTGACATTTTACTTCTTTATCGGCATTAATGGAGATAGAATGATCAATGATTGCTACATTAATTCAATTAACGAATATTAAATGGGAATGCTCACACATGAACATGGCATGATCCACTGAGCAATAAACGATGGCTATGACACACATTGGTAGACCGCAAACATATAGTGAATGCCTACATAAGAATTTTTGACATGTTGCTTTTTTGTGATAGAGTGACCATTTTGGCAGTACTGGCAGTGTAATAACATATGAATATTTTTAATTTATGTTCAACCCCGTCTTTGTATGTTGATGAACTTCCTATTATTTGAAAATAGCACCACTATAAGCAACCAAACGAATGAAAAATCCTTACATTAGGAACCCCATATACCAACTTACAGGACAGCCCAGGATTATATTGTCACAAATGGAACACGTGAAACTCGTACATAATCTATCAAAACAGTCAAATACATGCACTTAGAATTATTTGCAGTAAACATCGGGTCTTCACGAAAAGCATATGACTAAAAATATTGTGGGGATATTGAGGTCCTTCAGGACTTAAACTAACAGTTAAAATGTCAATAGATCCTTGTATATTGATAAATATTCATGCTTGCTTTTGTGAAACATGTTGTACTTAATCACGATTGTCTACAGCGAGGAATTAAAGTATAGTTCTTTTGAAATGAGTGTGTGTATATTTCATGAGAGTGCTTCGCATAACATGTATACATGATGTAATGTAAGCTTAGCTTTGATTTTTCTTGATGTAGACTGGTTGCTTTGTGTTATAACAGCGAACGGTAAAAGGCGAATATAAAAAACATCGAAATTTCAAAATAGCGTACTATGCAATGCTCTAGTGATGTGCAGAACTAAGTACATGATCGTATTAGTATTTCATCCCAACAATTTAATAAGACCATGTTTCCTTTAGCCTACATGTGTAGTTGTTGAATTTTTATACAAATGTATCTCCTTTAAGGGAGCAGTAATGCAAAAATTGTACCCTTAAAATTATCCTGCAGCAAAATGAAGTAGGATCGACATGGTCAATAACTAGGTTAAGTGAACCAAAAATCCAATGTGAGTAAAATATGAAGTTTGAAAAGCACAAGCTGATCAATAACCGATTTGTTGTAAAACCAAAGAAATTAAGACAATGTCATCATACTATTGAACAGAAACATTTCGAGATAGAATTGCGTTTATGGTAAACTACGTTATGGCAGTTTTATGGAAAAAGGAAAAAGAGTGTCATGTCTCATGAATCATTAAAGAATTAAGAGCGGAATGAGAAGAACCTATGTAAACTGTACGTATAAGCTGGCAGCAGACGACAAAAACTTACGAATCAGTAGAGATAGATAAAGAACACTTATCTGCTAATGCAACCAAATGATTCAAGGAAATGTAAATTTGTGAGTCAAATACGTGTGCATTGAACGAGCATCTAGTTGAATTTTCGATACAATAATTTCTACTTGGCAAGTCAGAATCAAGGCTCAAATATGATAGAAAATGGGCTACTACAATTGTAAAGAGCAATAGGCCTATACCGAAGAAAGAAAAGAAAAGTCATAAATGTTACAACACGCAGTCGGTGACTCTCTTCAAGGACTCCCATTCCGCATCTCTGGAGTCAAATACGGCCTTCGGATCGTTGAATGATGTGCAGAAGTTCCACTGAGATAGAGATATTGGACATCAAGAATTCCATACGAACAGGAGGAACATATTAATCAGGAGCCTATCCTGTGGGGCGTGGGGATTCTGTGAGGATACGCACAGGTTTTTCTGTGGGTATGGGGTGGGGTGGGGATTCAAATATCAATCCCCACGGCAACCCTGCGAATTATCCATTCGAGAAGGAGCAAGTTGTCTAATTCTGCAATGTGCCATTTTGATATTACGGTCACTTATAACCCTGCCTTTCTAGGAAACCGAAGCGCACGCAGATGAATCTAATTCTGTGGTCTGCGGTGATTGAGTGTATGTATAAAAAAAGCGACTTTTCTGAGACCGTTATTTTAAATTTATTTCCAAATTTTCGAATCAAAATTGGAATGGAGACAAATCAGTTCAACGGATGTTTACGAAAACATTTTTAAAAAATAGTAACTGAAGATATCATTGTGTGGAAAAGGACATAGTTTTTCTATAGCATAAATGCATGCGGAAATGGGAAACCTCTCAGAGACAGGGAGCCCTAGATAGCGAAAATATGCTGACTAGGGCTCCCTGCCGCAAAACTACCTACTATGGTATGTGTATACATGTAATGTAGTAGTTTGTAATGTATTTGTACATGTAAGCATTTTGAAAGAAAAAATTGAGATATTCGATTAGCTACATGTGCGTCTTTTTTGCACGTTATTAGCTGTTGTTAATGTCTGTTCTTAATTTCTTTTTCTTCTACCATTCTTATTGTTGCTGGGTTGATGATTCCTCCATGCAATATTTGCCATTGAATTAGATTTGATGATACAACTTCGTGTGAAGCTAGATGTTTAGAGATTAAGATGTTCGTCTATTCTTGATCTGACAGTTCTGGTATCCTATATACATCTTTGGACAGTTGTTACATGTGCATTTTATCATCTATACACAGTTCTTCATGCTACATTGTTTGCGGTTCAAAGCACAACTACAAGCGACACAGTTCACATATGGACAAGCCAAAGGTCTCTTGTCTCTCTCCAAAGAATAAATTTAAAATAACGGTCTCAGAAAAGTCGCCTTTTTATTCATACACTCATATTAAATTATCTTAAAAATGAGCATTCTCTATTAATCACAGGAAAACATATGTATTTATATAAGCTATTTCTTCTTCGAAATTTTGTTCGACAACAATTATTCATGTTTCAGACTTGCTTATATTGCATTCCAGATCTACTTTCAATTTGAATCTTGGCACAGTTGCAAGTGCAAACCGAATGTAGGCTCCCAGAAGACATAAGTCCTGATGTTTTAGTATAGTGTCTTCAGTTTGAGTCTCACTAGATATGTAAGTGCTCTATAAACAAAGTTCGTGTTGTCGAGCGAAGAGATGTGGATGTGTGCATGTTTCATAAGCTCTTTCTACTGGTAACATCCATCTCGTGTGTTCACTGTGCTGAGTTGATCTCGACATCACAAGCAACATTTTATAATTCAAATGTGTAATTTCGTTGTAATACACAAGCTGTCAAATAGAGAAGTAAATTCCATGGATCCTTTTAGCATTCAGAAATACATCAGACATAAAAAAGAATTGAGCAAGATTTATCAAAAAGAATTCTAAAATCAAAGATACCGGTAAAAAATACACTTTGTGTGTGATCTGTCTAGATAAAGTATCATCACTAGTGTACTACTTGTGACAGTTATAAGAAGTATAAGAATGTTACTTACGAAATGTAGACCTAATAAGGCCTAATACAAAATAAATCCACAGACGTGCAAGCAAACTTGATCAAAATTGTAGACTTAACTTTTATAAGTAAACTGATTAGTCACCTTTTCATTGACATATGATATATTTCAATTATCAATTTGAATTTAGCTTTTGATATTGAACTTAACTCATCTATTTGAATAAACTTTGTATCGATTGAAATTTTCAAATGTTTATGTTCATCTTTTTTCAAAAATATATTTTTTTTAAACTTCATTACCTCATTTACAAGCAAAGAAACAATTGAAACTGCAAATAAGATAAAACGTTTCCAATATAATCCACGCCCTCTTCAACGTCATTAGACATTGAAATGATCGTGCTTCGTGTAGTGTTGGTGTTCGTGCTTTTACAAGTATTTGCAAGTTTTCTATGTTCGTGTTGACAATGATTCCTTGAGATAATTTAATAATCTAGCATGTTCTGGCTAAAGACAAGCTATCAAAAATCCACTTTATTCCATGAGGGTGAATGATGCATGATACACTGCCTTATCTCATTACATTCGCACAGAAAGTTCGATTAAGGACACAATGCAGTTGATCAATGGCCGAGCCACGAACATCAACGTCGTCCTGTGGTGGTGTGCCGAGCGCGCCGCTCAGTACCCGAACATGAGAAGAATATATCTGAGAGCCACCGACACTCTGGTTCCCAAGCCTTCTCTATCAGGGGGCATGCATTTTCAGGAGCATGGTTTGTCATTAGCAAGAGATAGCGCTCCAAATCAACTTGATGAACACCATTTTATTAACTCTGCCACTGGTCTACAGCTTTTTACAGCAAAGAATTTTTAGTCCTATTCAAATTAATTGTAATTTCTTCTGCTGAACCTCCTCCAGCAAACCGAAGTTTTGTATTGAATTACATATTTTGACTGAATCACTCACGTGTCACGTATTCGTGTCACTTATTTGTTAGGCGTAGATCGTTTAGACTTCGCGTTGTTGTCGTGTCGTGCTGAAGCAGTTCATTCGTGTCCGCGTTTCGACAGGAAAGCCTCGTGTCGTGTTGAGGGTAAATTTCTGACAAATGCTTTCCTCTCTATTTCATGACGCTGTCAAGCCTAGATATATAGTCCGGCGGCCAGAGCGAGTTTCTGCAGGGAACGAGGCCGCAAATGAAACTTCCACAGAATGATGTGCATCCCGATGCCTACTACCGATGCCGAGTTCTAGTTTTTTCCTGTTCTTGTCATACAGGGTCAAAGAAAACCACATATTAATCCAATGGGACGCAGATTGCAGCTTTGGGAGAAACTGACATTTTGTATATTTTCTTTGATTAAGCGAAAATTACTAAGTCTAGAGGAATAATTTTTTGCCATGGAGTGTCGTCAAGTCATTTCCTACACTGTACTGTACATGTGCTATTATCATGTTTCAAATAGAAAATGTATGCGAGAAAATGGTCAAATGTGGAATAATTTGCTCAAAATGCTTCTGCTTGCCGTCACTAGGAGGTTTGCCGAATCTGAATTTATTAAGCTTCATAGACAGGGGTGCATTAACATGATGGGAAATTACTTGAAGATATATGGCTTAGTAGTTTTCGCTCAATCAGAGAGAATATAGAAAATGTCAGTTCCTCCAAAAGCTGCAATCTGCGTCCCATTGGATTAATATGTGGTTTTCTTTGACCCTGTCTGACAAGAAGAGGAACTACATAGAACTCGGCAAACGCGCAGAACAGTAACAGGCATGCATAGGATGCACATCATTCTGTGGAAGTTCCCTCCAGAAACTCGCTCTGGCCGCCGGACTATTAATATAGGCTTGGCTATTATGATAGCTGAATTAATCGTCCATACGAAAATAAAGTTCATTGCATCACTAGAATTTTACTATTTCCAAATAAAACAAAATTAGCAACATGCTATATCCGATCGTGTGATTCATTTTGCACATTGAATTGTTCTTGTTGCTGTAAATAGCATTTTAAAATTGAAACTCTCAATATGTTGTATTCATAACATTTGTAAATCTAACTGCTCTAACGCTTTGAATGGGTACTTTTTTATGTACTCATAATCGTTAGGCATTCATATTGCACCGCAATATTTATGCGAATGTTCATATAAATGCAAAAATGTGTTGTATAGTCATTCATTTATTGCATGCTTGCTCAGGTTTGCAAAATTCCCCTACCTATGTTCAGCAAATCAATTCATCAATTGATTTTCAACTGTAATGCACTTAACCTTATCAATTATTCTTCAAATGCAAAATAACGCATGTTCATTGATAAGTCATGCATTTCGTAATATGTTGTTTCACCCTTTGAAGCATATGAAAGCCAATCTTCGTTTAATTTGTTGAAGTATGGGGAAGCTAGCCGTTGAGAAAGCTTGCGGATACTCTATAGAGTGTTCACTTTGCGTCCGGGAGCCTTGGTTCAAACGTTGGTTGGATCAAACTTAAGACTTTTAAACAGATGCACTCTGCATTCTTTCCAAACACTTAACAGAAAAAGTTTGAGAGTGGGATAAATAACAACTCGGCCACATGGAAGAAGGGCTCCGTTCTTAATTTGCTTTGGAGTTTAACGAATGATCATTCATACATTTATTAAATCACACTTAAACTGCTTGTTTTGCCACCTAAGAGCAAAACTTTCCGTCGAGCTGGAAATGCGCTTGTGCAAAGTACTTACTGTAATTACAGTCATGATTATTGTCTCTTCTCATGACATTGGTAATACAATTGAACAAATTTAAGCAGCAAGCTATGTTATTTCGCATCTTGAACATTTCATTTAACTGTTAAATGGCAGAACAACGCATTTCGAAAATCTCATGAGAAAGTTTCATGTCTGTTTGTTCACGCCGAAAATTGAGAGTAAATAGACAAAAGCTTTGCAGTTCATCACATTGCGATGGTCACAGAGATACTTCTTTTGTGTTGGGTTAGTCTTAAGCGGACATAATCCTATCCCACTCATTGTATGCAATCATTGAAATGGTAGCAAGTGATAGAGATTGACACAGACATACGTGGTGAGATCAAAAATGATTTAGACTCGACCAGAAGGAATAATGCTACGACTTAGATATTTCACACTGGATGACTAATGGGTATATAGGTAACAAATATCGTATTCATAACTTTCATTGATATTTTTTTCTTTAATATTTTTACCGATTTTAAATATTTAGCATATTTCAGCATTTTAGTTGATTTTTTCCATACATTTCCTTTCTTGAAAGCATTTTGAGCGATATATTTTCTTCGAACATGACTTGCATAAACTTCAATAGGGTCTGAGTTGTATTCATCAACGTATTCAGTTGTTTTGATTGTTACAACAATCACGAGCGGTACCGAGTGTGAGTTGTGTTCAAAGGTCAGTCGCATTCCACAGAAAGACAAGATTCGCATTCATTTCAAGACAATGCTTCCAGCGGTTGAGTATCGAAGTGTTATTCGGTTTCTTTTACTCCGTCATTACGATAACCAATCCATAATATCCGAACTTTCTGCTGCCTATGGTGATGAGGCACCATGTAGAGCCACCGTCTATAACTGGATCAAGGAGTTTCAATCTGGAAGGCTGGATGTAACGGATCTCAAGTCCACAGGAGGACCTATTGAGATCGGGGATGACCACCAAGAGGAGTTGAAGAGGATTGTGTATGAAGATCGGCGAATCGCTAAGAAAGAGCTTGCAGTAAAACTGAACGTGTCTTTCAATAGCTTTGTAAATCTTCTTTCCGAAATTGGCATCAGGAAACTGTGTTCAAGATTTGTTCGCTACTTTCTAACTTCTGAGATGTGCGACCGTCGCCTTCAGTCCTGCAATCAATTGATCGATCTTCATCAGAGTCTGGGTGATGCCTTCCTAAGCAACATCATTACGGAGGACGAGACACCGTTATCACTGAACTTGCCTGAGGATCGACGGTCTTCCAAGGAATTCAAACTTCCTGGTGAGTCAGCAACTCGGAAACTGCGCAGTGGGACCAACCATCGACGATGCTTGATGCTGACAATCTTCTGGAACAGCTGCGGCATTGTTCATATGGATTTCGCCGACCGACATCAGCGACTGAATGCCGAGTACTACTGTGAGCAACTTCGTAAAGCTCGTCAAAGTGTTCGAAAACCCCGCAACCAGAATCTTTATCTACTATACGACAACGCGCCCATCCGTACTGCAGCGACCACTACAACTGCAATTGAAGACTCAGACTTTCATGTGCTTCATCATCCCCATACAGCCCCGCTTAGCTCCAAGTGACTATTACTTATTCCGCTATCTAAAGCATCATCTCAGGGGAGAGCATTTTGCTAATAGTGAGGATGTGAAAGATGCAGTGATGGAATTTTTCAATTCCAGAAGTGGAGACTTTTTCCACGAGGCTTTTCGAGAGCTTCCTAAAAGGTGGAGCAAGTGTGTAGAGAATGAGGGGGGTTACATTGAGAAGAAATGACTTGTATTTACTTTTGAAATAAACATTTTGTGGATTAGAAGTGTACTTTTGAGATTAACATTTTGTGGATTAGCTGCTGTACTTTTGTGGCATATATTCAGAGGGACGTTAAGGAAATGTATGGAAAAAATCAACTAAAATGCTGAAAAATGCTAAATATTTAAAATCGATATAAATACTAAAGAAAAAAATATCAAAGAAAGTTATGAATACGATATTTGTTACCTATATACCCATTAGTCATCCAGTGTGAAATATCTAAGTCGTAGCATTATTCCTTCTGGTCGAGTCTAAATCTTTTTTGATCTCACCACGTATGTCTCTCTTTGGCCTGTGTGATTGGACAAGCAGAAGTTGCTCTCATCAGAGAATCCACTTACTTCAACAGTCAGATTGCAGGCAGGCCTGTCAAGTGAAAAGTACGTATTTTTGGCCCATCTTAATGATAAAATCATAAAATGGAAATGTTATTCACACCGTTCGACTCTTCACGATCTAAATTTACTGAATGTGCACGCTTAATGTGGTATCAATGTTCCAGCTCGTCAGAATTCAGACTTGAATTTGCATTACTATCAATGGAAAATTGATCTTCTTACCCCTCGAGACTAGTTATGACCGTCACCATCAGTAGGTTCTATTGAGGCATGTCATCTCTAGACACAAACATGCAGACACGGTAATTTGTCTCCGTGGTGACGGCGTGTGTTAATCGGATTTTTCGCACTCGACAGACTGCCTCCTGTTTGCATATGTGTGAGGAAACTAAGGAAACCACTTTTCTGAAAGAAAAGTTGATTTGTGAAAACGCATTTTTAATGACAGAGGATCTGTTTTCTATCAGAAAATAGGTAACGCACAGAGAAGAGAACCCCATCCTTTTCATCAGCGATCGGAACAACAATGTTCAGATGAAGTTCTTCAATAAAGAAAAATTCGCAACCTGAATTTTGATTTTTATGCTGCATTTTCTGTAAAATTAAGTTAAGTTATTAAAAAAATGATAAGTCATTTTATTAAACAAACTGTGCTGCATTTTCCATGATGCTCAACTGAACTTAAAAGCTTATTGAAAATAATTGGCAAAATATTTCAGCATCAATTTGAATTTTCACGAAGATTTAAAAATTTTTTATCTATAAATATATAAATACTTTGACCATTTTAATTAAATGTAAATCCCAATAATTCAATGCCGCCTATTTCTCATCTCGTAAAGTCGTTTCATCACAAACCGAGCATACAATTTTAATCAACGAATTACTTAGACTAGCTAATAAATGGCATCAATAAAGCAAGAATCTGCACTATTAACATTAAGACTATTTTAGATTCGAGATAACAGAGATTTTTAAGGAAAAATTGCGACACACTTTTGCAACTTGGAAAGAAAATATATTTTTCCATTTGACTTGCATACTGATCATGTGAAAAGTCGAGATCATCCTTAGACGGGAAGTCAAAAGCGACTCAACTTTAATGAAGCGATATTCGTTTATCTCTGTCATCTTTGCCGTGTATTTGGAAGTGAGTAGCAAAATCAGTCGGTACATTTCTCTCTATAATGAAAATATTCTCTTAGTCTCTAAAATCGCTTCCATCAAAACAGAGAGTGACTTGGAATGGCGAACCGATACTGTACAAGTACTTTTCGCATGATTGCCAGACGAGGAATATTGAAATCAGATAGACCAACGATGAATTGGGATACGGGAAAATCAAAGTTAGGCATTTTTGATTTGTAAAGCAAATAATCCTTGAGATGTTCTGACATTTCATCGAGATTTGAAGATTTTGTAAATACGAATTGTCAATGGCAGTATTTATAAATTACAGATATCAAGTTCCTCCCAAGGGGCCTAGCCGCTGCATCAATCCTTTATTAAATCAAATTTGGTCTCTCCTTACTGATTCAGTAACGCGAGGATCACAGAATTATACGGAAGTGCTTCAGATCTAATAAGAAGCTCAATATTCATGTGATTGTCGGATGGCAAAACGCGTATAAAAATTGTTATCCTACCACAGTTGCGATCCAGTTAATGGACGTTGCCCTATAGTGCGCTATAGAAAACTGTAGTAATCTACATACCAACCAAAGAATTAGACATTCTCTTCTACTGACTGTGTCTCTTCTTCTGTTTGACAAGAAAGGAAATATTGGAACATGTAACGCTAATTAAATGGCACAATCTGCTGACATAATACCATAGCAATCGAACAGTGAGACGCCAGTTCAACATAAAACACGCCAAATTGTACTATTTTCAGTGACTGTTGCCAAACGGATCACACAGCAAAGACACACAGACGATATCAAGTTCTACAGAGAAGTTTGTGACCGATTTTTCGGGCGCCTGCTAACTTTTTTTAAAATGATCGGAGGGCCCAACATTATCGAGAAACCTTTTTCGCAGTGATCTGAATTCTTTGAATCTGAAGGAATCGTGACGATCGAAGCATTTTAAAGGAATTCACAGCAATCCGCAAGCGGCGCACGACTAATTTTCGCATCTCTGTAAAGTATTAGAAATTTCTTTTTACCCATTTAGTTAGTTCCTGCATGTGCCATCGCTTTGAATCAGTTCACACTTCTTGCAAAGTGACACGGCTAAACAATCTGATTCTGTGACTCATCAACCAATAGACAACTAATGCGCAACAAACAATGAATTTTTGCATTTAGCTGCCTACACTAGGTGACATGCCACGCTCAATCACGCGTAATTCACATGACCCGAAACATCCGTGGCTATGCGGGATATTGCTGCATGCAATAAGCTAGTATAGTTGGCAGTCCTGTTATATAGACTTTGCGTCTCATATGTCTGCATGTATCAGAGGCTAAAAAATGTGATAGGACCTCAATTTCATGCTCAGGGAAGACAGAACATGCTTAGCGGTTCATCCGTGGTTCAAGCGGCAGCGCAGACAACCGTAGACGACGCGCAAACTATAAACGCTCGCCCGCGCGTATTCATAAACATTTCCCATGTTTTAACAGCATCAGATCAAGTGATTTCTGACTCTTAGTGCAGCGCGTATGTACGCGGGTAGAAGAATAGAATGTCCTTAACCACGGATGTTTGGTGTGTTCCGTAATTACGCGTGAATCACGCGTGGCATGTCACCTAGTATATGCAGCCTAACAAACGGTGGACTCTGTACTACCGTATTCAAATTCATTGACTTTGCACTACACTGCTCTCCAATTAGCTGACTCTGCACAGCTAGATGCATGCTGTGTTTGAAGTAATGGTATCTGTGCTATGCTGACGATTGACTGCACTATACTGAGTGTCAATTGATTAACTCTGCACTATTATCTGTCCAGATTAATTGACTTTGCATTATACTGTGGTAAAACCAATCCAATCAGTTAACTCTGCGTGCACTGTGCTGTGCTGCATCTGATAAACTCTGTGATTTGCTACCTACCAAGCAGATGCCTCTTACCAAGTATCTGCGGCTCACCAAGTATTGAACTCTGAATTCCAAATGGTGTGCTTTGTGCAATACCACGCCATGATTCTACGCTATGCCGTGTTCTAATCTATTGACTCTGCACTGAACTTCAACTAATGAACATGCAATGCATCACAAGTGATGGACGCTTCGTGAATATGCGTTCAAATTGATGGATTCTGTTATTTTGGTTATAATTGGTTCATTTTGCTGCAACAAAGAGAATAAACTAAAGAGAGAGAGAATTTAGTCTACGAAGCTTAGAATTGTATGGTGCAGCTGCAATTTATTCACTGCATTTTAGCTTGGCAATTTGGAAATATTAAGGTTATTTAGATATTGCCAAAATTCTTCAAAATGTTTCAGAAATTTGCAAAATTTGAAATTTGAAATTTCGCATTGCTCTTTACAGCACTATGAAAAGCATGACATGCTATAGGAAAAATATCGTCATTTGAAACCTCACATTCCTTAAGTATAATATACCTGCCTCCGTGTATAACTCTGATTCTGAGTGACTCTTAACCAGCCCCTTCCGGATCTCGATAAGCTCAAGAAACCGTTGTAAAGAGAGGTATGTTGAAGTAACCACCTGCAACAATGACATGGTACACGTGCTTGGGCTTGAAAGGCCAGTATTTTGAATGTTTTTAAAAGAAAACATGTGATATCTTCATATTTCGTATTTTTGTTTTCTTATATTGACTAGCCTCATACATGCCTATATATGCAATATGTATCAAATTTTGCGCTTCGACGATTATCTATATTTTGCACCCAATTTTCGGATGAATGACCACCATCCATCTTCAGGGTGAACATAATAATAATAATAAATAGCGTTTATTGAATCAGTTGCCTCAATAATGAAAAGCGTGAGGCATGTAGCAATCATTGCAGAATTGATCATAGAAAATAGCATTAACAGAAAATAGTTGTACAAAATTCGGTATGAAACGTGCAGTACAGAGAAAATGGCTTACCTACGAGTATTTACAATCTGAAACCTTGATTTGCAAGCTTCGTCATAAAAATAAAGAAACTGTTGCTTCGAGCTACGGTTCTGCAAAGAGGGATACAAAACTTCTGACTATGTGTGACATTCGCCGGAACAAGATGAAACAGTGGATGTGATCGATCAGAGGATATATTGACAAATAGCTTAAAACCTTGGATGATTCGGCGGTAGTGTAAAAGAACAAAATTTGTATACTGGCATTGGGAAGGATAACATATGAGTCTATGACAACGGTCTTGAATTTTTCAATCAAATTCGATTGACCGACAGGAAGGCTAGCAAATTCAGGTGAACAGTATTCCAAAACACTTCGAATACAGCAAAAATATATTTCACACAACTGTTTATTCGTCAAAAATGGCCTTAATTGACGCAAAATAGCTATTTTGGATGAGCAGTGAAATGACATGAAATGACAGTGAAATGTGACATAGCAGTGAAATGATATGAAATGACAAGCAAGTTAAGTTAAAACGAACGAAAATCACTAAAAGTCAAGGTTGCACTACGGCACAGTAAATGGACGGTAAACCTGAATCCGTGCGATTGAAATTGTCGTTCCACGCTATGTGCCAAGTTTCTGAAAATAGACGCCGCATGTAATTTAATTCTCTTGTGACGATCTCTGTATTGTTCCAGTCAATACGATGACCTTCAGACAACGAATGTAGTGCCACAGCGGATTTGTCTTCCTGCATCAAGCGTACAGCAGTTTTGTGTTGTTTTAGGCGGGCCTCCAGGGCATTACTCGTCTTGCCCACAAACGAGAGAGGGCAGTCTTTGCAAGGAATCCAGTAAAAGACTCCTCTTGTCTGCTCTTTAGGAGGTCGGTCCTTTGGCACACCCACATAGGGAGAAAACCATCTTCGGGGCTTGGTAGAAAACCTTGACACTGAATCGACGAAGGACGCGGGCCAACTTTTCTACATCCTTGCTTACGTAGGGCAAAATAGCTTTCCCGTGAGCATCTTCATTATCTTTGGAACTTTTCCCTCTCTTTGTGATGAATTTCTTAGAATATCCTTTCGCCATCAACTGTGCCGTAGTGCAACCTTGACTTTTAGTGATTTCGTTCGTTTTAACTTAACTTGCATGTATGTCATTTCATATCATTTCATTGCTGTGTTCACCCTGACGACGATGGATGGTGGTCATTCATCCGAAAATTCGGTGCAAAATATAGATAATCGTCGAAGCGCAAAATTTGATATAACTTCACCGACGTGCAAACCTTTAATCTATATGCCTATATGAAACGAAAGCATCAAAAGCTGACTTCACGTTTGAAATAGAGCGTCTATAATATTCGCATATCTAGAGGGAATAACAGCTATTAAGCTAAAAAAAGGCAGTAACACTTATAATTACCCTACCGCACTCGCCTGACCCAGGAGTCGAACTAAAGTCCGCGGTGGAGACGAGCTCGCACCTTCTTCACTATGCCAAGCCGACGGTAGAAAGGAATGCGAGTGAAGACAGTATATCTACAAATGACATCGACAGTTAGTTGTCCTATTTCTATTGACAGAATGCCACCAGCATTCATTCTGTAGCGAGACAACATGCAGCGTGTCATTCGACTACGGCACCATAAAAATTGATACCAATAAAACCTCTAGATTGGAAGTGCTGATTCATGCATACACAATAGTGGTACGTATATCTCACGCAATTTCACTTAGATACTCTCGTCAACGGCTGTATCATTGGGCTAGAATCAGTCAGATGCGCAATGCACAACTTTTATTCAATGCTTAATTTTTCATTGGTTCTTCATGCCCCAACTTAGTTCCCCTGATATGCCGCGACCTTAAGTCAATTTCCATTATATTGAACTTCAGATAAACAATCTATTTCTGTCGCAGTACATTGAATATGTAAAGAGAATGACAAATATTAAGTCATTGAAAGACAGCGACACCCCTGATTCCCCGAATGCACTCGCTCGACCAATGAATCGCACCGAAGTCGGCTGAATCGGTGGAAACAAGCTCACACCTTCATTAGGTCACGCTGACGGTACAAAAGGAATGCGAGTGAAGGCAGTAGTCATCACCTGGTGATATCGACAGCTTTTTGTCCCATTATTATTGGCAGAATGCTACAAAAGGATTGTTGCAAATATTTGTAATTACACTATGATTTCTTCATTTTTTTCATAGCATTTCTGACGGCACATGTCTGTAGACAAATCGGACAATGCATGTTTCAGATAGATATGTCTATAGACTCCGACTGCTTATGATGGCCCAGAATGTCTGTAAATAGGAATCTGACCATGTGTTGTGGGTTCAATCCACGCCTTAAACGTGCCTGAACAGATGTCTTTCCATAGATCGGACTACATGCAATGACTTGAGGAAGCACAAGTTAGTAATTACTTTAATTCGCCAAAGGAAGAATCCTTTCGGCATCATTACTTCAAGCTAGTAATTACACATACCTATAGACATGCTTGTAGACAAATCGGAGAATTTTTTACAAGGCTTTACACGTAGATTAACGGATGAGAAATTATTGCATTTAAAGCGCGTTTTTGATATTATCGCGCTTTTGAAATTTGTAATGGTTACGAGTATGTATTACTTTCCATGTTCTAAAATGTATGCATTTTATGGTAACGTCTAAAGATATTTCAGCTCGGCTGATTTATTTCGTGTGCGAATTAGCATAATTCATCACCTTGCACAACCTTGCAAGTCCTGACATGTGACCCGACTTAGCCACAGGATGTATAATTTATTCAGCATACTCTTCCTCAGGAAATTAAATTTATCCCGTCGCAAATTTCAATTGTTTCAAGGGTGGGTTTCAACTGTATAGGGAAAAAATCACTCATTAACATATCAGAAATCCAGGACTTAGTTTTGCTTCCATCAATACCAGCGGTACTTTCTGGATTACTTCCTTTTCAAACAGTTAGATTTTCAGCCACCGTCTTATGAAACGCATAGGTGTTTCATAGGTGATCTAGCCACTAGATCAGAAACACGCTTGCAAAGAAGATGATTGGCAATGGCCTTGAACAATTTTTTTACAAAAATAGATTCTTTCAACGAAGCGAGACAGACGCTACTTAATTCAGCTCGCAATTATCAGCTATTTTTAGACACAATCTTAAATGGTGATAGGTTAATAACAGCCATACATCAATGTGCCAGTTCAACATTGGATAATTTTTCAATTTTGGATGACTTGAAATTTGCGGGGGCACAGAGTAAATATATTAGGTAGAGTGGTGACTCCACATTTATTAAATCCCCAATATATATACACTTTCGATTTTATTAAATGAACTCAAAGAAGATGCAGTCGGAATTGTTTCCACATATAAACAGTGTGGGGGCATGAATTTTTACTCTGAACATCTGCATGAATAATAGGCAACTCGAAATGCCTTTTGAAAAACTCCGATTATGTCAGAGAAAAATCACACTTAAACTATAAATCAGTCTTCATCAATCATTCAGAAAAAAATCATATTGACGTAGGTCTCTTTTTTCTCTGAAAATATAAGTTCATGCTATGTATGTGTGATGAATAAGATGTTATTAAATGTGTTCGCAACTACTCAAATGTTTAAGGGGAAATTAACAACACTGCACTTCATCTTTCTTACACAGCAGCTAAAAACTGTTCGAAATTAAGCCCCTTGTTTTTCCTTTAAAAAGCCCGTTGTTTTCCATTAAGCTATGTCATGTACTCGCACTTTACAAATGAACCAATATTGAGATAATAATAATAATATGCATCGCAGTACATGATATATGCCGGCAAAAAATATATTAATGTTATATTATAATATATAAAAAATAAGTGACTAATATAAAATATGATATAAAAGTGACTATTCACATTGAGTTATATGACGGATGATTCACGGAAGATGAATATAGGCATACATGTAGGTGTGCACATTACTCCATACTTAATTTGCAGCATCCTGAATTTCCAAAAATAGCTTATTCACAACTAATATTATGTTTCACGAATCAACTGAAAATGACCTTATTAAATGTTATCCATAATCTTGACAAGTATGCAAATTTGTAAAATTAATGAATACAAAGCGGTAGCCTATTAATAAACTTACACTGCATCAAGTCCATTAGTGAGACGCATAGTGGCTACGGTATCTTATCTAATCTCAATTTAATTATGATGACAAATTTAGCATTTCATGTATAGACAAATTATTTCTGTGCATGTTATCATGGAAAGACACATGAGACAAAGTCCGGCTGAAAGAGTAGTTGCGTGCAGAAATTTAAATGACTGCTTGCGAAATATGCCTTGTTTCAATTTATTAATTTTATTTGATTGACTTGCACAATATAAATAAAGTATGTATTGAAAGATCTTTGGAATTTGTAGACAATTATGAAGAAGATTTGAAATAATCCGCTTCTCTTTGAAAGATAGAGATTGAAAGTTTAGAGATTTGAGCAGCTGAGGTAACTCCGTTAAGTGTAGCCCCATTGAAGGTGGGCAAACTTTGCCACCCCTCTTCAACTCTTCAAGTCGATTATTTTTCAAGATCATAGTTCTTCATGCTATAGCAAATTAAAATTTGAATTTTTGGAGAAATTGAATGTGATGAAATCAAATCATTACAGAAAGCTTTCAAACTATCAGTTTTGGAAAGAATTTGTTATTTGTCATTATGGCAAATTTGTATCATCTTAGTAAAATCTACATTTTAAATTGCTGCTTCCTATCTAATTACAACTCAACCGAATCACATAGGGACTCTTCAAAATTTTTTGAATGCTGTGTAATCGAAAGACATCGAATTCATACATTTCACTTGTTTTGTATCTCCCAGAAACATGCGAACTGCTGTACTGAAAGCTTACCAGAAGGGCTATCTTAGGGGTCCAGCTGAGGCTTTGATCCGAAGTGGCCGGCCAGTTGCCAATGTGTCGCAACAATTCAAGGTCCCCAAAAGTACTATTTACTTTGGTTGCGAAGAGGCTGTCAGCGGTCTGATGATTCAAAGATGGACGTCTACGCCTTTGTATGAAGTCTGGGCAAGACATTCCTGATCGCTTTTTACATCGAGAAGTCAGGACGATTGCAGGAAATTGCTCATCTGGGGAGCCATTTGGAGTGATGGTCGCAGTTGACTGCATGTTATAAAGGGAAACATGAACTCCGAACGCTACGTTCGAGTGCTCGAAGAACATCTTTATCCTTAAGCATTCAGTTCAGATGATCCATCATCTGATTGGATTCCTATGGATGACAATGCTCCATGCTATCGTGCCAGGGCAACTCAATTGTATAAAAGAAATGCAGGATTACGAACCTTTGACTGGCCGGCAAGGATGCGATTGAATCCAATCGAGCATGTCTATGGCCTATCTTGAAACGGCGAGTTCGCCGACGAATTTTTCCTGACAATTGTTTGAATCGGTTGGAATCTTTAGTGAGGCAGGAGTGGAATCAGATTGATGAACAGATGATCATAAATTTGATCGGCAGTATGCCTAATCGCATCCGAAAGGCTACAAAGTTAGTTTTTATGTCGGACCGACATTTTGATACTTCAGAGTCCAATAAAAACAGATGAATGCACGAGTGATAACAATTTTTCGTGTTTCATGTGTATATTGTCGAGACAGTATAAGATCTGAATACATAAATATGAGAATATTTCATTTCTTGATGAAAAAACTGATTTTGTTTTTTTTATGTCGGACGGGCACGATAGAAATTACAGTTTTAAATTCTTGGTTGCAATTTCTATTCAAAGTATAGCATTTCAGGAAAAGGTCAAATTGTCTCTAAAACTTGATGATATCATGTACCACATCGGACTCATTTGATGTCTTAAAGACATGCTGTTCTTCTAATGCAGTTGTCTGAACACATGACAGATAAATGTGTCAGACGGACACATTGCAATGAAAAAATGAAGTTCCAAATTAGAATTTCTATCAGGTTAGAACCTGAACATTCGTTGCTCCATCAAAACCCATGCTATTTTTCTCCTGCTTGTGGTGGCAAAATTTGCAATTCAAGAATCATGTCCGTCCGACACATTAACTGTGAAATATCGTTTAAATTGATAAACTTCTAATTCTACAGCAACAATCTCATTTAATCTAATTAGCAAGCATGCGACATAAACATAGACAGAAATTGCGGACGGTTATATGGCAAACAATGAGCATTCGGTACATTTACAATGTATTAAGACTATGAGAGTATTTATAAAATATCGAAATATGTTTCTATTTTCAACTGTGTTATCCTGTGAGTCATACTATTGCTGTGAGTCACTTGGCACATCGCAAAATAAATACACAGAAAATACAAATAAGTAGATAAAAATGCAGCATTTGTAGGCTAATATGCAGATTTTAAAATTTCAATTTTAGATAATATAATATTTATTCTTTTCTGCAACATGGAACAGGTAGAATGCTCATATATTAATGATTGCAACATTCATTTGGCTAATAATGTCCGACCGACATAATAACTTTGATACATCTAATGCGCTACTGACGTATATCCCGTCGTGATGTTTCGAGCACATTTAAAATAAGAAAATAAAAAATTCCGAAAATACGCAGGCCTACATGTATATTTCATTACACGCATCTTGGCGGAGGAGTCCATGAACTACTTCATGGTGCCAACTTTTTACAATGGGCTCACAGTAACCATACTGCTAATTTCGCTGATGAGGCACGTACATGTCAGTCATTAGATTTTGCGGGAGAATCGAAATGGTCGCATGGTTCTACTATGGAGACATGGCTGCCGTGGATACTTGGCCACGGTCAATTGGTAAGAGACAGTAATCGTGTAGCGTTTCATTATCATTCTGCCGTGGCTTGTCAGCAGCTCTGGCCTGCTGTTGACGCCAAGTAATAACCTTGTCATCACAGCGTTGAGATATTTCACATCAGCTGTGAGCAACTGTAAAGCCGCATGAAAACGAACTCAGCCAGTGGCCAGATGTGTCAATAGTCTTGTCTAAATCTCGTATGAATATCCAAGCTAAAGAGTTCGAAAGATATAGCTTAAACATTCATATGTTATGGCAGAAATACCATGTGGAGAATTGGCAACCAACTGACTGAGTCTCCACTTACTCTCAGTCGGGACATTTAGTTCTTTACGTGCACATCCTGGCCTATAATGTAGTTCAATTTCTGAATCTGCGGAACTTTCAAGAATAAGCTTCGAACTTATGATAAGAGGCTCTCTGGTACGTGTATAGGTCTATAATACTTAGGTATATTCTTGCTTTGTAGTCCGTAGAGCAAATGGAAATCATGAGGCCTATGACAATTTCTCATTATATAATTATAGCTTTTGTAACTAAATACATGTATGTCATGTTCATCACTATAACTGGCTCTTCTTGGATAATATAGATTCAAAGTGATTGGAAAGGACAACATTTTCTAAATGAGAACACTCAAGTTTTGAATAATTGGTTGTGATAGCATTTGCAATAATCGACGAACATTAATATATAGGCATATTATGTTTCTCGAAATAAATTCCCTACGATCCCTTGAATTTATTTTCTCATCAAAATTATATGAATGTAATAATGCATTTTAGGTGATATTTGACTGGAGGACACCCCAGAAAATTGTCTGGTAGCGCATTAAATGCGGAAAAGTAGTTGCGGTGGATGTGGAAAAGTAGCGGGTACAAAAATTGAGAATTATTTTGATAAATTCAATAAGCCATGTTCCTTCTATCTTTACGGGTAATGACAGAGTTTTCTTAAACAATGATCAATTCACGCAACAGTATCCAAGTCTCTCCAGTGGTGGCCAGGGCTCAATTATCAATATCTTTGTAGGCCATCTGTCGTGGCTGCCGCAGTCACTGGGAATCAAAATAATTTCTTGTAATGTCCAAGCAGGGATGTCTACGAAACGTAGAAGGTGTTAGGGATTTCCAACTCTCAATCAGTAGGATTAAGCGTAGGCCGATTTGAAAATACAGATTGCAGAATTGTCATCAAAGATATTGAGAAAGTGAATTGTCGTAAATTGTAATTTCCAATCAGAAATGAAAAAACAGAGACAAGTGGATTAACGCCATTCCTAACATCATTATGAACAGAAAACGACAAAACTATGAGTATTTGAGCATGACACTGGCTTTACAATACGCCAAAGAATTGAATAAGAAATGGACATCTGATAGCCATGCAATCTATTATTTTTCGATTCTTCCATTAACAACACTACCGGTATTTTGCGTGGAATATACATTATGTTTAGTCACGAAAAATTCTAACTGAACATCAACTGAACGGCGGAATCAAGTCGGAATCAAATTCCCGATGAATCATGTGAATTTAAAGAAATTTGCAAATGAGTGTGAATTATTGATTGTGATTTCTTATCATTCTAACAAGAGCCACGCTTGCAGCTGGAAGAGTATCGATTTCATTTACAGAGAATGTCGCGTATAGTAGCACCGTCAGAAATTCTTGATCATGGATGCTTGCTCATGAAGGCTTTAAACATTTTTGCTTCAAGCCTGTTCATATTTGACAGCTGAAATGATACCCGAGTACATAACTTTTCTCAATTCCACACACAATACTTGGCTAGCATACATTAGATAGGCTATCACATTTGGGAAATGTGCTATATTATATGAAAACTGTAAATGACATATTATCAAATCATTAGTTGAATGGATTAATCCAACAGATTTGAATGAAGACCCAAAAATCCGTTAAGAATTGATTCAGCTGTCTGAAATTGAATTCGATGGGCCAGTGTATCACTTATTTTGCAATCATCGAAATTGTATACGGCAAACAATAATTTTTCTTCCATTTGCACATCAAACGGAAAACATTGAAAGCTTCCAAAATATTAGATCGGAATCAGAAACAATAGAAATTTGCAAAGCTGTATATTTTCAAGTTCTCCTGGACAAGTTGTGGTGTGTGATGAGATGAAGATGTTGCGGAAACACATTATTAGACATGCTGGTGACTCGCGTAAAAACAGTCCGTAGTATTCTAGCAATGATGGTAAAGCCCTTGTTTTCGAAAACCCATTCATGCATTTGTCATGCGTCTCTTACCAGTGGTTGCACTGACTTCAAAATTGATCAAGCAAATTTTAGTGAATGCTATTGAGATTATGAAGTCTTCTGGTGAATATCCATACTTTATCTAAAGACAGATAATCATGTCACAAATCGAGCTCTCTGTTCACTGGTTCAGAAGGATCACGAAAGCTCAAAAAAAATTTCTCAGTGAAACACATTGCCGAACCTCAGCTACGCTCAACTATCTATTATTTTATCCCGTCCACTGATTGAAGTTTATTAGAAATAATTGGCTTACATCAACTGAACATAAATTATCCCAAAAAGCTGGTAAAGATTTCAAATTCATGACTGCTTCTTGATCGGCTATTGCTGATCTACATCAGAGAGGAGTGAGAGAAAGGTCATCCTCAATTCGTCCAACAGAATTATCCACTGATACTTTCCATCTATCTTCGTCCAAAAAGAAGGAGAAAATTTGTATTCCTATGGTGTTTGACAATATATCTGATAATTGTAATGATACATCTAGGTGATTTCATATCATTTTCTTGAAATTCGGGAACCATTGAACAACCTTGTAGTGTAAATCCTCATAAAAGCTTCCTATAACTCATGAAACCCATATGCCCAGACACCTAGTTCGAAAGAAAACCGGCCTACGCTAAATCCTACGGATTGAGAGTTGGAAATCCCTAACACTTTCTATGCTTCATAGACATCCCTTGTCCAAGTATAACAGTTTCTTAAGTTTAAGTCGATAAAACAATTGGTTTTTGATAAAAATAGAGGAGTGAACTTTAAAGGTTAGGGTGGCTAAGTCTCACTACCCTCTCCTATAATCCGGTTTATCCAAGTGAGAGCAGCGACTCGAGACTCAACACTACATAACTTCTGAGACAATGGAACAACAGTTGTGAGAAGTTCGACGGTCCAAATGCGACTGCCTGTAATTGCAATAAATATATGTACTAAATTTAGTGTGCCCGAAGTAGGCTGACAAGCAAGGAGTCGAGGCGAAGATCTAACTGAAAATTATGAACACATGTTGACGATGACTGGTCTGGCAATAGACCAATGAGTCGGAATAACAGAATTGTTTCAGCTTTCTTTTGTATCAATCTCAGAAACTTGATGAAGAGCTTCCTGTATTGTACATTCAACTCAATGAATATTGAATGATGCAGTAAAAACTGAAATAAAAAATTAGAGGGCTTATGTCGGACGGACACGATATTTAAATTTGTCCTACATATCACTCAATACAATGCGCATTTCAATATCTTTCTGAAATATTTTCACGGTACCTACACATATTTGATAGTTTGGAAACATAATATATTTATTTGATCGCAAATGAAACTGTTATAAAACTTTTGCGCTAGCATATTCTTTAATTCATTATATACTATTGATCAGCATGTTTACGCAATGCAAAATTGAGTTGATTACTTTTCTATACTTATTAAATGATGCGTCAGATACATATAATGACTGACAATCATAGTGAACGTTTTATGTCTAGCTGATACTTCAATAAAGTCTAATTAGTGAATGTCCATCAGACATAAAAGAAGAGTAGGAACTCATAGCAACTTCAAGCTGTAATTCGGAAAAGGCAGTTGTGAAACCTAATTATTTATGCTTTGTGCTAATATACCGCATGAATAAATCAATGAATGCATGAAGAACTTAATTATGCTACTTTTATCTTTTTACCATCACGCAACTACTTTTGTAACAGACCCTGATATGTCTTTGAGGAAACAAATCTGGCTAATAGGGAACGCACCCATCGGTCCTTTTAAGAACTAGGGCCTTACAGGGTCAACAAAAAACAAAGAAAAATATTTAATACAATATAGGAAACAAAGTCATTCAATTATAGTTAAAAACTTACTGCTTGCTATAAAATGTTACTGCTTAAACTAATTTCTAACTATTTATGAAACGGACTGTACTTGCATTACTACCAACACATTCATGAGCGGTGTAGATGATGCATTGATTATTCAGACATTGATCATGCTCATAGTTCGCAGTAAGTGATTGACATGAAATCATGCGTCCGTTAATAACCTTGGTTCTAAAATAGATCAGTCTTTATCAAAGAATACACATCATGCAGATGAAACAGAAAAATTTCAGCGATTTTACATTCATGTTTGTCGCATTCTCAAATTGTCCGATATCGGGACTTATGTTCTACAAAATATACGTCATCTATCTATTTACGGTACTTAAAAGCCGCTGCTGTGCAATTTTCCTGTTAATATGCCATCAGCAATGTCACAGTAATAAATCAAATTCACCAGAAAGTCTTCTAACCATAGCTTTCTTAGAATTGGCTTTTCTCTGATTCATTCAAGAAAAAAATCTCAAAAGTACAGTCAGTGGTAATGGTTGCATGTTGCATGTTAAAATCAAAGACCAAACAACAGGACCTCTATATACCACAAAGTTGATGATTTTAATTTTCCAGTCAGCCTGTTGATATTTCCTAATAGTATGCCTTACAAGTTAGGATTCCATGTGTTCGCAGGGCAGACTATACAACAAGGGAAAATGCGCTCGCATCTTGCAGATTTTGTTAATAAAGTAAACAACACAGTAAAGATTCTTGAAGCAAGAGTCTATGACAAGAAGACATTGATACTGAAAACTGAAGAAACTCTCCATAAAAATAATTCAATACTACACAAGTATGGATCGTTATTCGCTGAGTAGGATGGGTTTGAGTGTTCAGGTGAGGGGCCGAAACGTGAATCTTGTGCAAGTTACCTGCTGATGACCTCTTTAACTCGTAGGGAACGCATATTCAGTCCTTTGAAGGACTCACAAAATTTCCAAAATCACGCAAAACTATAAAATTCCTAAATTACATAAAAAATAATGCCTTCGCTTCATGATTTCCTACTTCTTTCCATCGATTTTCTAATTTATCATCTTTATAAATTTTTCGCAATTTTGATTTAGATATGACACACTTTTTTCTCCCTCAAATCTTTATAATTATCCCTTAGCATTGCTTCAAGTGATTCATTTTTATCTACGCATTTGTCCTCATATGTCGTTTACTTTATTTTAGTATAATACCTGGTTCATTTTCATAGTTTTTGTTAAACTCCTTGAGTAAGACTCAAAGAAGTAATGTTTCTTTGAACTTGACTAGTTTCCCTTGTTCTGATTAAGTATAAATAAGCTTGATACAGCGCTGACTTGGTCCAGATGGGTGATACTAGTGTCATCGACATAATCATGTATTGATTAAGGGATGAATCATCTCTCTATGGCTATCGCTGGGTAAGTGTATCTGAATAAGCTGTTGTCGTCATCCGACTGTTGTCGTTGACTTCCGATCTCTGTAAAGTAAGCAGTCAATTATATATATCTGTGATAATTAGTAATGGTCATTCTATATTTAGCAATGCAACTTTCTGTATAATCATATTCATTAGCGTAATTTAATGCTTAGAACAAGCTAATAATACGACATTGTGATAATCTATTATGCATTGTACATTCTACACGTGGGTATTCTATTTCAAAATTATTCATGAGTTGCGTCAATAGCAAACAACGGGAAGTCAATTGTAGTAAATTCAGCACGCTTCCATGCACAATTTAATAGTAGATTTAAGGTGAAAGGAACATGATATTTTGCTAATTTGGATTAGGCCTACTTCAAATACCTAAATCCTCTATTTCATTAACTTACTTAAGCTGAAATATTGACTTTGATCATATTCAGAGTAGGAGCGGCCGATTCTGCAATTTTTCTTGACCTGTGTTCCGCTCATTCACAGTTTTCTTAATTTGTTTATTGTTCGGCCTGCAACCATGTCTATCATGTTAAACGCTAATACAATTGGCCATTGATGGCTAGGATATGAGCTGACCTGACACACACGCATAGTCATCTCCGTAAAAATGCTTCCAACAATGGACTGAAAGACTAGCACACTCTGCAGAAAACAATTTTCAATAAAAACAATTACCGGTACAGGATTACAAGTTGCTTTTAGAGTTATTAAATTCGTAGTTATTATCGTAGCCGCTTTGTGATGTTGGAAATCATTAGTAGACAGTTTCATTAATCCTCATTATTTACAAGCTTCTCCCGAAATTTGTGCCAATTGTATATTTCTTTCCAAAAACTGATTAATAACCGTGATAGTAGAGATGTTTGACTTAATCAAGGGTTATTTAACCAAGACCCGTCTCATCAACAGGAAAAATTTTGCATTCTCCACTTCACTGTATTGGAATCTCTTCTCATTTACGAAAAAACTCTGAAAATATTGATGTAATGGAATGTGAAGTATTGAAATCAATCAGGTACGTCTATCAGTATTCAACTTGACCAAAAATCTGCCTAATTTCCTCCCAGACACTGCTAGCAGAATATAGACGCCTTGTCGACTAGAATCAGTAATTCAATAAATGCATATATAGCTAAATGTCTCTATTCAACTAAATTTCTGACGAACATCAAAGTGAAGCTGTCAGACAAATAATCAAATGAAGTCGTTATCAGGAAAAAATTAATTGCAATTAATTTTCAGTTCCTGCGAATATTTTTCCTTGCTTAAAGGAATATTCGCTATGTTGGTACCAATTTCTTGATGCACAGTAAATGTCAGTTTGGTATATTTTATGCTATCTTTATGTTAGACTCATGTTTTTGCCGATGAATAAGGCCGATTCATATATTTTACGACAATTGAAGTTGCAAATAAAATCAGAACACGAGGAGGGTCACATTTCTTCAAGAATTAATTTTTTTTGTCTTTTGATGGGAACCCAAACAGCTCCACACACCCCACAATGCAAACACCAACCCAACAACTCCAACAGCTCCCACTGGCATGGCAAAATCACAGATTCAAAGACAATGATTTCAATTAACTTTGATGGATATAAATGAGTTCACATCACTATTCAGATTCAAGAAATGAAACATGAATTTAGTGAATCATAAACTCAAGCCGGTGAAAATTGAATTAAAAACGTGACATTTCAGCCAAGAAAGCACGAATAATATCGAGATTTTTTCATGAAGACTTCCATTATAATACGGAGCATGGAATTCGCTTGATAATGAGCTTGATTTCCTTTTATTTTGGATGCTTATTAGCAAATATTCATTCCTTTTGATATCCAACTTGTTTTATACTACTTATATAGGAGAGTCATCTCGGTAGTATATAAATTGCCGAATTTTGACTTTTTTCAAATGTGGTCAAATAATTTTTTGGACCACAGGAACGTGATGTAATCTTCGCAAAAAACTGAATCTTTTGATATAAAAATTTTCATTGTATACAGATACATGTACTTGTTTGAGTCGACACTCTACCTATATATCCCTACTCTGTGGTGATAATCATGAATATAATATATACTAGTGAAAGCGTAATGACAATAAATGATGTGATGATTTGATGGAATTAAAAATGATAGGACACCGGAAGGAAACGAATGACATTTATCATAACACGAATGACATTTGGTTACTGCATTACACTGCATGAATCACATGGAATGTAATTGTATGTAATAAACATTTATCAATGTAAATGGGCCTGATATCATATTGACCTTTCATTTTATTTATGGCATCCGAAAACAATTCACTCCTGGCTAATAAATCCAATTTATCAAGAGGTCCGGAACAAGATTTTTATAAAATAACATTATGCATTTGATCAAATCATATATGGCAAAGTCGGGTAATATCGACAGTTAAGCCGCTCTTCCAAAATGAAGCTGTAGGACTTCAGGAACTCATCCATACGTGCAACAAATTGCACCAACAAGTAGTTGACTCGCAAAAGTACAACAGAGGCTTGGTGGAGCACTTCTGATTGCCTCATCCTGACAGATATCGAAGCGTGAAGTGAATTGCCGAATTCTACAATATATTGCCCCGATCAGTGCAAATCATTCAGCTTCTTCCCGCGCCATCTGACAGCTGAGTGCTTGGTTATTCCATAGCTGGGGAATGTAGTTTCACTGAATAGTATTGACTCCGTCAAATTCTTTAGTTTTAAGTTATATTGTCACATGAAGTCAATGCAGAAATGTCGGGTAATATCGACACTACTGTTGATAGATATCATACAGCATTTGTTCAGTAAGATACTGACTAAATAGCCAGTATTTTATCATTATTGTTTACTGTCTCATAGAATATCGCCTTTACAAGATTTGAATGTATCCCCATATGAATTATCAGATTTATTCAGATCATGCGTGGAAAATGTCGGGTAATATCGACATTTCAAAACAGTTTTAGGGATCTCAAGGCTGCATTTCTCTGTTTTGATATGAACTATGATATCCAACAAAATCTCTTCTTACTCGAATCCATTTATCCATCGATATAATTTGTGATTTTAGGTGAAAAGTGAGGTGTGCAGTTTTTAATGATATTCGCAAAATATCATTACATTGCAGTGGGCGACATCATGCAGTTCCCTACAAAATCGTCAAAAAAGACAAGATAATCTGGAGACACTATACATTATACGAAACGACATTTTACACATCTGTTGTCTCTTTGATTGTCTGAAAATCGAAACTTCATCACTGTCCGCTGTGTTACACGTCTGTGTTACATGCATGAAAAATGTGCGGAATTCTTCTTTCTCTTTGACGAAAATGGACTCGCCTATCTAGACTGCTCTCAGTGATGAAATTCCATCTTCTCGGACTGTCAAAGAAACAACAAATATATTAAGTTTCGCTTCATACAATATATAATGTCTTTAGTCTACTATACCTGGCAAATTTTGACTCTTCTTTTTGGTACTGTCGCTATTACCCGACAAAGTGTCGACATTAAACGAACATCATTATAGTTTACACACTTTGGTTTTCAGCTAGAATCAAAAATTCAATCGATAAACTAACAAATTCGAGTAAGAAGAGATAAGTTGGATATCACAGTTCGTATCAAAACCATTCCCTTTCTCACTCAACCTGCGGCCTCAAAGCGGTGAAAGGGTGAAAACGGAGTCGCAATAAGGCTTTGTCGTATGAAGCTCATGCTTCTTTGGGTTCTACCTTGTCGGAAAGGTTTATTGTCGGCGGTTTGTGACCGTGCTCCGGCTAACTAGCAGGCTCTGGAATATTATTTTTATTTTACTGGTCATTGAATTTATTTATGTTTGATTAATTTTTCATTCTTTTTCTCCATGTTTGTTTATTTTAGATGTGTGGTAGGCTTCGGCCGTCCCAATTAGCACCACCCCCTGGTTTGCCAGATATGAACAGTCATCAGATGTTTCATGTTGTTGAATCAGGTTTTTGGGCATGGCACTTATTTGGCTCATTTGTGATCGAACTTCCTTCTACTGCTCTCTTTTGCACTTCCTCATTTGTTGCAGGTTAAGGTGTGACACATCCAACGTATTCACGGCATACGGGCGTCAGGTAGTTCGAGGGTCCCGAACCCACTGGTAATGCTTTGGGAGGCAGACCCGGTCAACTGCTCGAAAAAAGGCGGTACAGTTCCACTGCCACGGACCTGCGTGGGTAGCTTTACTGAGGGGTTTAGCCCGTGTAGCTGTATCCGGTTCCTCTGTGGCCTACCTGACTTGTACCCATTGTTACGGCAAAGGGGTTCTCATTTGGGTTTCTTCAAGCTTTTGCGACATGAACTGTGCCTATAAGTGTCTTTTTTGCGTATTATTTATTGCAGCTTTGTTGCTATTATTTACATTTTTCTGATGCCTTCCAAAGTTTCTTGTATCACTTTGTTGTACAGTATAATTTTCGTTTATTTGATTGATATTCTATGAGAAATTGTGAAAATGAGAAAGACACACAAGAAACGTAGTCAAGCCGTCAAGCTCAAAACCCCTCTCAGGATCAGCTTCAGCAACGTAAGAGGACTGAGGTCCAATTACGACGACATCAACATCTTCCTGCAAGGTAAGTCACCAGATCTTCTAGCCCTGTCGGAAACCAGGTTAGATCCCAGTGTGTCATCAAGCGACGTTACTCCTGATGGATACATATTTCACCGGATGGATAAAGCACCTTGTCATGGTCTTGGAGTCCATGCCAAGACAAGCCTTCCTTTGAGAAGGCTTCGTAGCTCAGAGGATCCAAAGCATGAGTATCTTGCCTTCATTGCGCCGCTGCAGAAGACCACTCTTCTTCTATTTTTCCTATACCGCTATCCATCAACTAATGCGGATATTTTCAATGTTCTTTCTGACAAGATCGATTCTCTTCTACAAGAGTATCCCAGCACTGAAGTTGCCGTTTTTGGTGACTTCAACGTGCACAATGTTGACTGGCTTGTGCACTCACGCACTACCGATCTCTCCGGTCAGGCAGCCCAGGATTTCGCTGTCTCTTACAGCCTTAGTCAAATTGTCACTTGTCCTACCAGAGTGCCTGACTGGATATCTGACCAGAGTACTGGATATCTCCTTGACCTGTTTCTCACCTCAAATCCAACTTGTTTTTCACACAAGGTTACTTCTCCCCTCGGCACGTCTGATCACTGTGTTATCACAGTTTCTGGCAAACAAGTTTGCTCCACACCGTCTGCACCCTTCCATAGAACAGTTTATCAATTCTCCAAAGCAGACTGGTGTGGCTTCCGCACTTTTCTTAGTCAAGTTCAAGCTGAGAATTTGATTCTGAGCCAGAACGTCCACAAGTCGGCGCAAGAACTGACAGAGTGGCTTCAGATAGGGATGTTGGCCTACATTCCTCACCGTACTTTCCAAATGAAGCCCCACTCACAACCTTGGTTTACACCAGAATGTGCAGCTGCAAGTTGCCAGCGTGACCACTTTTTCCATAAGTATAAGCGTGACAGTAGCGCTGGCAATCTTGAATTGTAAAAAACCGCACGTAGACATTGCAAGGAAACCATACATCAGGCCAAAAGCCGTTACGCTTTGTATGTACGGAAATCCATTGCTACCCAAAAGCTTGGCTCTAAGGACTTCTGGAGGATTTGCAACAGTGTCACCAATAGGAACAAATCCTCCATCCCAGCACTCCGTCATGCCGAAGTCAGTACTTCTATGGCGACAACCTCAGCAGACAAAGCCGAGCCTCTTTGCAAGGAGTTTGCGAAAAATTCGTCATTAGACGATGGAGGTAGAATTCCACCTCCAATTCCCACGCGGACTGATGAGACAGTTAGTCCTCCTTCAGTCACAGTCCGAAACGTCAAAAAGATCATCGCCGGTCTCGATAGCTCTAAGTCTAGTGGACCAGATGGCATCCCGGTTTCGGTCTTCAAGCATCACTCACCTGAGCTTTCTCCACTTATACCTAAACTGTTCAGTAGATGTGTATCCACCGGTGAGTTGTTGGAAAGTAGCTTCCGTGGTTCCAGTTCCAAAGAAAGGTTCTGACTCATCTCTTCCATCTAGTTACCGTCCTATCAGCCTGCTTCCAATTGCTGGCAAGATTTTTGAAGCAGTGATTAACCAACATATTGTTAACTTCTCTGAAGCTCAGAACCTTCTAACAGAAGAACAGTATCGATTCAGGTACTCTCGATCAACTGCATATCTTTTTTCATATGTCACTGAACATGTGAGTCGTGTCCTTGACAGACAAAGTGAGACGAGATTAGTTGCCTTGGATATTTCCAAGGCATTCGATAAAGTCTGGCATCAGGGACTCCTTATGAAGCTAACGTCCAATGGAGTTGCTGATCAACTCCACAAACTTCTTGCTTCTTTCCTTAGTGACCGGCAGATATCTGTCGTCTTAGATGGCCAAAAGTCTTCCACCAAGTTTGTCAATGCAGGAGTTCCTCAAGGGTCAATTTTGGGACCCACTCTTTTTCTGCTGTACATCAACAACCTCCCAGACTGCCTAGTGAGTAAATTGGTGATGTAATGTATGCAGATGACACAACACTCTTCAATTCCAATGAGCGACTCGCTAAAAACACTCAGCAACGTCAGGAGTTATGCGATGTTCTTAATGAAGACTTACACAGAGTCTCTGAATGGGGCGCCAATTGGCTTGTTTCCTTCAATCCTTCAAAAACTCAGAGTAATCTTCATTCAAGAATTAAAGGAGATGATGATCATAGCATTAAGATGTCAGATAATAGGATCAGAGAACAAGATTCCATCTCCTTCCTTGGATTGGCGGTTACGAAAGACTTGTCATGGAAACCGTACATCCAATCCATTAGCAAGCAGGCAGCTCAACGCATTGGTAGTCTCTATCGTGCCAGCAGCTATCTTCCACCACAGACTGTCTGCTATCTTTACAAGTCCACTATTCGTCCTCTGATGGAGTATTGTTGTCATCTGTGGGCAGGCGCCCCACAAACGCATCTTAACCTCCTTGAACGGGTTGAGAAACGTGTCAAGAATCTCATGGGAGAAAAAATTGCTAGGAAGTTGCAGCCGCTCTCCGTCAGACGGGATGTTGCTTCACTCAGTCTCTTCTACAGGTACTATTTCGGTAGAAGAAGCTCTGCAGTAAATGAGTGCGTACCCAAACCTAAGATCTTCTCCAGAAGCACACGCAGAGCTAATGCACTCACATGCTATAATCTGAGCTTAGAACGCTCACGTACTGTGAGTCGCTCGAAAAGCTTTTTTGTTCACAGGGCACAGCTTTGGAATCAGCTTCCCCAGACCGCTTTCCCTGACCAATACAATCCTGATACTTTCAAGAGGCGTGCGAATAGGTTTCTGATGGGGACAGCTTAATCAGATTAGAAGATCTGTTTTTTTAAATTTTATTTATCTAAAATAATACAATTTGTTACAATTTGTTCATTGAGTAACCCCTAGCTTCGTTCATGGCTCATAGCTAGCTGTGCTAGGGGTGAAAATTCAGTAAAAGAAAGAAATATAGCCGTGAGAGTCTGAAAACCATTTTACAGTCGATAATACCCGATTTTACCCTATACACACGCGTAATACAAGTCATTTAGATGACATAGAATATTGCCTGAAATGGAGCATACAAATTGTCGAGCAAACTTATGTTCCGGTGTTCTGATTTACATTTTCCTACCTTATACATTTTCCGGTAGGAAAATATATCATAGAATGGAAACGTTATAGGTTTTCCGCCCGGTACTTTTAAATCACAACATAGGCTGTGATTTACATTTTCTCATCATGCTAGAATTTCCGTGGCATTGCTGTGGTTAACAAAATGACAAAATAGACAAAAGAGAGCCTCCTCACGAAAATCAAAGCGGTGAATGCCCAGAGACAGTGGTTATATGCTAACAAGAGTAAGAAAATTAAAAAGGCACAAGAAGTAATGAAAACACAGTATGAAAGGAGACACAATACAAATGGACGCGTCTGTGTTGGTGAGAAGGTGCTTATTCGAAACAAAAAGAGGGATGATCGAAAAGGAAATTAATTTGAGTCGGCCTGGAGCAACGTAGTGTACATCATACATAGAAACAGAACACGGTAGGAATATCTATAGACTCAGAGGCGAGGTTTCTCAAAAGATCAAGAAGAAACTGGTAAATGGTATGCATTTAAAGCGCTTTTATGAATGAAGTATATCTGAAGGATAAAATGTTGTTTTTAATTGAGATATAATTTTAGGAAATTTTATCATGAGTGGAAAATGTAAAATACGACATTTTAATTGTAAATACGACTCTTTAATTATATTAACATGCACAGCATCCGACACAAAGTGCATCACAGAGCAATGTATTATGTGTAGTCTGCAAAACGGAAAATCTATACCATCGGAAAATTAAACTGTAATTACATTTTCCTATTGCGGAAAATCTATCTATTATTCTGTTTCCGATCGCAAGCCAAATACGTAGGAAGTATAACATCGAACCTCGAAAAGCGTACGAATATCTCGGCTGCAGTGGATTGACTGAAATCTTGATCACAAAGTCTCGTCCTTTTTTGCAGTTAAACAGTGTTCACGCAACCATAGAAATAAACAGGTCGTCTCTTCTTCTGTTTGACTAGAAAGGAAGCATTGGAACATGTAACGTAAATGAAATGGCACAATCTGGTGACATAACAACATAGCAATCGAACAATAAGCAGCTACTTCAACACTATACACTCCAAATTGTGCAAAATTTCATTCACTGTTATCAACCGGATCACACAGCAAAGAGACACATTCGATGTCAAGTTCTATAGAGAAGTTTATGAACGTTTTTTCGTGCGCTTGCTAACTTTTTTAATAATGATCGGAGGGCCCAACATTATCGAGAAAACTTTTGCGCAATGATCTGAATTCCTCGAATCTGAAGGAATCGTAGCGTTTGAAGCATTTTGAAGGAATTTACACTAATCCGCAAGCAACGCACGACCATTTCCTCTATCTCCGCAAGGTATTAAAAATTTCTTTTTGCGCACTTAATAAGGTCCTGGCTGTGCCATCGCTTTGAATCAGTTTGCACTTCTAGCAAAGTGATGGGGTTAAACAATCTAATTCTGTGCACGCACCAGTGTCACATTGATCATGAATTTGTTCTGACGTCATTTTCTGCTTTAATGAATTTGCTTAATTTCACTACGTTTCCAATATTTCTTTTCTGCAACATTCCATAGAAATCTTGCTTCGTGAGGTCGATGAGAATTGGAGTGAATTGTGACCTGATATCGTCATACTTGTACATCGAGCATTCACAGATAAAATGGAATACAGTTTTTATTGTTCCACCCACAGAATTAGATTGTTTAAGCGCATCACTTTTCTAGAAGTGCAAACTGATTCAAAATGATGGCATATGCAGGACCTTACTAAGTGGGCAAAAAGAAATTTTTAATGTCTTGCTTGCAGATTGCTGCGGATTCCTTCAAAATATTTCGATCGCCACGGTTCCTTCAGATTCGCCAAGATTCGAGGAATTTAGATCATTGAGCAGAAGTTTTCTCGATAATGTTGGGCCCTCCGATCATTATTAAAAAAGTTAGCAGGTGCACGAAAAAACGTTCACAAGCTTCTCTGTAGAACTTGACATCGACTGTGTCTCCTGGCTGTGTGATCCGGTTGATGACAGTGACTGAAACTTCGCACAATTTGGAGTGTATAGTGTTGAAGTAGCTGCTTATTGTTCGATTGCTATGTTGTTGTGTCACCAGATTGTACCATTTCATTTGCGTTGCATGTTCTAATGCCTCCTTTCTCGTCAAACGGAAAAGAGACGACCTGTATAATTCTGCGGTTCCATCATTTTACAAGGGTTACATATTCAAGATTTCATATTCCTTTTTCGTATTCTAATCTATTGCTGCAACTTCCTGTTCTTACCGCTAAATTGTGATTTTCACCAGTCGTTTTCAACAATGTTCCGAGATCGCTTCTCTTCAAGTTAAGAGTTAGATAATGTCTAATTGTGCAATCGAATTGCGTTGATTCCAAATGATTAGTTCCAGTTTGACTTCTCTTAGCGTCATTTATCCATTCAGCTCTGAAATATCTTTCAGTATATGTTTAACTGCATTCTTGTATCTTCTTTCATAAACATATCATTTCGTACTACTTTCATCTAAAAATGATAAATCTAGTTGTTTGAGAAGCCTCCCTAATCTCCAACACCAAGTATATAAATATTATTAAATAATTATTATCATTATTAAATAAGTTGCTTGGAATACGATGAAAGCATGTTTTCATTATGCTGTCATTCTCACTACAAAATATTTTAATCCAAAGATTGATTGCGACTTTGTCAAAATAATATTCAACAGGAAGCAATTCAAATTCAAGTATCAAACAATAGTTCTCTGTTGCAGTTCACGAATGATAGAAGAGTCTGTAAAATTGAAACTGTATTTTATTCAATTCAGATACTTTGTTGTAAAAGCAAAATTCTCCACCGTATTGCATTTTGGATAAAGTTAGCATTTCGAATGTATTTTTTTAGTATTGTCTCACTCATACTTCCAAGTCATTCAATTTTTTAGCTGCTAAATATGCCGCTTGTTTTCCTTTTTTAGCAAGTGAAATTAAGTGCTTCCTTTCATTGTGTGAGATCCAAAATCCTTAATACTCATAACTGTTTCTTAACTATTTTAATCTGTTTAACATCATCATCAAAATTAATGCCTATGTAGTCATGAGCTTATCTAGTCAATAGTCTAGCATTTTGAATCATAACTTTTGTTTTATTATAGTTTATTTCTAGCCCGTTCTGATTGCAAAATTTCTGCACCAAGTTTATTTGTTTTATTAATCCCTCTTTGCCATTACTCATCAATAAAATATCATCTGCGTAAATCAAGCGTAGTACATGGAAATCACCGATTATCGCAGCATTTGTTTGTTAAATATGAGAGTAAACTTCTTTGGCCAAGTCATTCATGAGCACCGAAAATAAGGGGGGATAATTTATCTTGTGGCAAACCACATTGCCAGCCAAATGCACCAGATTCAACACCATTAAATAATATTTTGTATTTTTTTTTCAGTTATGAATTTCGGCACTGAAATCACTCCGTCTTTTACCAGTTATCATTTTCATCAGACAGCAGCTTCTTTTTCTCATCGCATTCTTTGTTTCTACCTCGAAACATCCATTGATTCGCGGATTTTGCATCCCAGACTACTAGAATGATCACAAGAACAGTTTCCAGAAGAGCAATGCCAAAAATAGACATGACCGCAGCAATCCAACTTTTCCTGAGGTCAGGAATCGCACTTTGGACCAGACCAACGATCATGCCACCTAAACCGCTTCCAATACAAAGAGCTACAGCGCCAAGACTATTTGCTGTTCCCAATATTTCTTGAGGCACCAAATCAGGAAACACTGAAAACGTTGATACATACGTAAGAGAGAATCCAATATTGAGAAGAATGATCATCACGGACGATGGTCCAACGGTGAAAATTAACAGCATTAGTGCTGCTAGGTTGCATAGACAGCCGACAATGCAAATAGGTCCATAGATATCAAAATATCCTCCAACAAAACCTGCTGCCGAGAGTGCGAACACTGCTACTATAATTCCAAGGCCAGAAGACGTTGTAGCCTCTTCCTGTCCAATGTCAAAGAGTACCTCCTCTAGCTTAACAGAGTTACCCATTATCGCGTAATAAACTAAAAATATTACTCCTAAAATTATCAAAATGATCCAGAACCTTTTATCTGCGGATTTCAGTGTTCCAAGAGAAAATTTTTCTTGCTTCAACTTCTTTGTTGGAATAATGCATCCTCTTTTTTCTCCAATGTAATCACACAAAACAAGTACTATTGCAGCAAGCAAGGATACTGATGTTATAGGAACTCCAGCCCACAAGGCCCATTCAAATCCTAATGCATTAGCCATCGGAATATTCGCCAAAAATGCTAAGACTCCACCTGCAAGTGTTATTGATCGACAAACTCCGACTGAGAAACCCATGAGCTCAGCTGAAAACCAGCGTTTGCAAATATATAATTGAATAGTGCCAGACATGGACATTTGTATAGATTGGAAATTGCCATTCATTAATACGAGGAGGTAACTAGAGCTTAATGAAATCCCTTTTATCATGTAACCCGTAGCTTGAAGAGCCGATCCTAAAATAGGCAAAAGACAAGAAATTATGATGAATAATCTAAATCCATGTTTATCAAGAATATATCCGCATAATAAGCAAAAGATAATCGTCAGAGTACTGGACACTTCTAGGATGAGATTGTATCCCAAGATTCCATAGCCAAAGCATTCTACACAGCAATCTACTGCTTCACTACCATTAGGATGAGTGGCATTGCAAGGATTGTTGACGAAATACGCTTGATAAGTCATTATCGCGTTGAATCCGTAGCCAGGACCGAAGTTGTGTAAACTTGTCGATATCAAAATGATAATTGATAGAATTGATTGTACTTTGCAAACCATGTTTAATCAGATAAATCTATCGTGTGATCACACTATCCTGAACTTCCATTGCTAATTGGCGACATTTTCTGTATACCATTTATCCAATAGGGAAACTGATTTGAGAGCATTTTCGAAGAGCAGAGAAGTAAATAAAGTCAATGATGATAATGAGAATGTCTGAGCACACCTACAGCGCAAATCTCTCGCAATCAATCACATACAAAGGTCACATACCAAAAGATATTTTGGTATATTTCTGTATCTATTTGTGTGCTTTTCGTATGTTATTTCAACTGTGGCATGATTTACATACTAAAGCCATAGCAGTACAATGCTAAAAGAAAGCATGAATAATATCTACATGTATATGTCTGTCATTGTTAGATTGGATTTCTCTTCATAAACCAGCGACATCTAATACTACTACGTCCAATCTGAAATGCAGGTATCAGTCCATCTCTCTAAAGAGATATCTGTGCATCTATGTGATGCTATCGACAATTCTTCATCCGATTGTCATCTGAATTCTCCATAATTCACCACGATTTCAATTTATTCTCATTTCAAGTTTAGCTTTGTTGATGCCATGTGATTGACAGTTGCTGTTATGTTCAGACTGTGGGGAATTCCCCTCTGCCCAAGAAAAAATATGAATGTTTACTTTTGAACTGAGTGAGGACAGTCCTACAGTTAGTCAAGGGATCAAGGAAGGAAAGGCTTGAGGCTAGGAATAGAGTGAGGACACTCTTCCATATATTAGATATAAACTCAATGAAAAGTCAAATGATATTCCAACCGGTTTCACTCCCTTCTATGGGAGCTACTCATGGAATGAAGATATATTATACAAAATAATACAGAAACCATATTAGTCAATAGAAATAAAAAAAAATCAGACAGAATTCAAACTAGGCTTAAGCATAGAAATAAAGATTTGCTCCTGTCCCTCTCGGTCCATTTTAGTAGCATTTGGACTTAGCTGGTAAATTGGAGCTGCTTCGAATTTCGGTGTTATTGATCTTGCACAAGAAGTATGTGCTTGCTCACATTCAGTATGGCATAGATTGCGCTATTTGTTGTCTATGCACAGTTAGCCTATTACGAAAGTTAATGCATGAATGGCGTGAGAAGGCAGACGCATATCAAATAAATATAGAAAAATAGACCAATCTGCCAGAAGTAAGTTTATTTTCCGCAACGTGTCGAAGCACCCTACTTCGTCGTCAGGCGATAATAAAATGTTGCCAAATACATGCATGTATGAGAATGAAAATGATGAAGACAACTCTAGCATTGATGTCTGTGTCAGAGTGACATGGGGACACACTGGCGAAAGAAAATCAATGCCGTCCAGTGACCTCTAAAAGGACTAGTAGAAGGCCACTGCACAAAAGCGCATAAAACAGTAGGCATGAATAAGTATTAAAAGACAAGGGAAAAGGAAAAATATATACAAAACATGAAAGTGTCTTAAACCAGAAACATGGTGTAGTCAATATATTCATCGCGAGAATTTAAATGTGTCCTCAGTTTTATATCGGTAGCACAACTCGTCCTTTCCATGATCGCGTCGTTGAACACTTACAGCCTAGCAGAAATACAGGTGTTCATGAGCATAGTGTGTCGCATCATGCCTCAGCGAAAGACACCTTCTCTTTTACTATTTTGAGCAGACATGTGAGCCAAATTCGTTGTCGAATTGCAGAAGCCATGACTATAAAACATCTGTCTCCTACTTTAAATTCTCTCGATGAATATATTGACTACACCATGTTTCTGGTTTAAGACACTTTCATGTTTTGTATATATTTTTTCTTTTCCCTTGTCTTTTAATACTTATTCATGCCTACTGTTTTATGCGCTTTTGTGCAGTGGCCTTCTACTAGTCCTTTTAGAGGTCACTGGACGGCATTGATTTTCTTTCGCCAGTGTGTCCCCATGTCACTCTGACACAGACATCAATGCTAGAGTTGTCTTCATCATTTTCATTCTCATACATGCATGTATTTGTCAACATTTTATTATCGCCTGACGACGAAGTAGGGTGCTTCGACACGTTGCGGAAAATAAACTTACTTCTGGCAGATTGGTCTATTTTTCTATATTTATTACGAAAGTAGTCGCCACTTTGTCCAACATATAATTCGTTACAGCCTTTGCATCTTAATATATTATTAATTATATGATGTTTTTAGATAAGCAATTTATGTTCCTTCTTGTTTCAAATGTTATTGTTTCACTAATTGTTCCTTTGTTGATACGAATGTTAATGCGCTTGCCTGCAATAATAACTGGACAGCAACCACACATTGTTTCGTCACACTTACTAACACCCTTTAATGTTTGTCGGTTATTTTTGTTTAGGAGGCTTAAAAGTGAGGGAGGTTGTTTCCATGACCTCAAGATCTTATACCTCTGAAAGGGATCCATTAACTTCAAGCTGTTGCTGACAGGTTTAATCACATTATTGAAGACGTCAGGATTGTTCCTGTTATATGTGCTTACAAAAGGAAAAATATCAGCTGTAATCGGAGATGCTGAGATACGTGGATTCACACTTTGCTGTCTGGCACGATAGAAGCCAGATTGGATTACACCATGAGAGAACTTTAATTTTAAAAGCTTTACTCTTAATTCTGATAGCTGTTTGTTTTAGTTAGCTTCTTTTGAGACAATGTTGAGAATTCTTTTCGCTAGCGTTTCTCTGATTCGAATGAAACTGTACATAATTCTGGGTATCAGTCTTCTTTCGGTAAATATCCGTTTCTAAATTTTGCATATCTTTGTAAATTAGTACGTCTAGAAAATTTATTCTGTCTAGACTTTTATTGGAAGTGAAATTTACATTACAATGGAGGCTATTCAAAATTTCGTTAAAAACCTCTATGTCTCCGAAACTCTTATCCCAAATAATGAAGCAATCATCGATATAACGAATCCACCTGTCTTTGATGACATCTGCAATATCATGATTGAAGGAATTTCTGACCAGTTTGTACATTCTTTCTTCTACGTATCCCATGACTAAGATGGCGTATGTTGGGGCCACTTTTGTACCCATAGCTGTTCCAGATATTTGTAAATATACTTGATCTTTGAATGAGAAGAAATTATTTTCCAAAACTAGTCTTACTGCAGATAAAATGAACTCTTTTGAGAACCTTTCAGGTATGTACATACATTTCTCAGTTAACCAGAAATCTATCGAATCCATTCCTAACGATAAAGGAATATTAGTATAGAGTGACGTAACGCATACATATATATATATATATATATATAAAATGAAAACAATGCAAAAAACCAATATGCCAATAAATAAGTAATAGATTAGATATAAACTCAAGGAAAATTCAAATGACATTCCAACCGGTTTCACTCCCTTCTATGGGAGCTACTCATGGAATGAAGATATATTATACAAAATGAAAACAATGCATATATCTTCATTCCATGAGTAGCTCCCATAGAAGGGAGTGAAACCTGTTGGAATGTCATTTGACTTTTCCTTGAGTTTATATCTAATTTATTACTTATATATATATATATATATAAGCGCGATCGAAGCTTGATGACGAAACTCGTCATATGGAAAGTTGGTGCAAAAATAACTCATTGACCTTAAATGTTCAAAAGTCGAAGATTCTTCTCATGACTAGACGTCCAGTAAGACTTGAAAAGCCTTTAGTCATCACTCAGGTCAACAAATTGAAGATTCTGGGGATGTACCTAAATGAAAAAATGAATTTCAGTGACCACATCAGCACTTTGAGAGTCAAAGTAGGCCAAAGAATGCATATATTGAGACGCCTAAAAAGCCTAGTAACAACAGCTGAACTGCATGAACTATACACCACGCTGATTTGTTCATTGTTTGAATACTCTTCACCAGTTTTTATCGGTCTAAGCAAAGATGAGAAGCACATTTTACAAAGAATTGAAAATCGAGCGCACAGAATAATTTACAATATCGAGCCTAGCTGTGATCGACGATGTAGCTGCGCAGATGAATCGCTAGATCAAAGAAGAGAGTATGCTTCAGTGAAACTTTTTAAACAGATTGAAAGTAACTTGTATCATCTATTACATATCTTAATTCCAGAAAGGCTGTGTTTTACTAATAAGCTTCGGGTGCCATTCTCAAGAACTTTAATTCGTTCCCGCTCCTTCGTTCCATGTGCCACAAAAATTATGAATGGATAAATGCTTTGTGATTTCTTTTATTAATGTCTTAGAGATTGTACCTATTTCATGTAAAATGTCGATTCCCATTGATTGAAAATATGCACTTTCTTTCTTTCTTTTTCTTTCTATATTGAACAATCATTACAACCTTTAGTACAAAAAGAAAATCACAAATCAGACAGTTATGAGGGAAATAGGATTAGAGTCCAAGGGGAAGAGTCACTAGCCACTGGCGAGTATCATCATCCGGACAACGAAGACCGGCGATACCATTCGGGGCTTTGAAGAGGGGGCAGTCCTCGATGATGTGATGGATAGTCTGTAATTGATGGCCGCATCTGCAAGAAGCCGAACTTTGGTGGCCCCAACGTTGAAGACTCTCCGAGGCACGAGCTACTCCAGAACGGAGACGGTTCAACAGCACCCAGTGTTTGCGAGGTAGATCGGCACGGGTGGTAAACGCGAAAGGGGGTATGGACAAGCAGATCGGAGGAGAGGCGTACCATTGAGGACACGATCGTTCCACACGAGGGCGGGTTCGAAGGACACCGTGGACAAGCGTGAGGCGTTGCTGGAGAAGGAATGACGCGACTTCAGTCTCTGTTGGCCGATGGAAGTAGCGGCAGACACACGTTGATAAAGTCTTCCATATGATGAGATCTGAGAAGGAAGGACATGAGGATAGGAAATGAGTGAGGACAGTCTTGCAGTAATACATTCGATGACGGAAATACTTTATGGAAAATGAGTGTTTTTACAAGAACTATAACTTTAGGGATAATAATCCGGCTGTGAAACTATGCGATAATCGATTATTTCGGATTAACTGCATCCGAACGTTAACTGATTGACAGTCTAATTGATTATCAAGAGATTAAAGAGCATATTTCGTAGAATGTCGTTCCAAAAACAACAAACAAAAAAGAACAAAAGCAAAAACGTCGTCTGGATAGTAAAGTGAAGGGGCATCCCTCAAGTTGACGGAAATCAGAGGTCAAAAATAGTGTTCAAAGCCGGACCTTTTGGGATGCAACATTGATTATGTTACGAAGGAAATCAATGTCATTCCTAGGAAGAATGTAGGTAGAGCTCTCAGATTCAGTAGTTCACTTATGAGAAGCAATGTGTCATTCAGAGAATCTACTAATAGATTAAAAAAAATTGAGAACACAAGAGTAATACGCAATTCGCATTGAATGATTAATGAAGTACTATATGCCTTGAAGAGAGAGATTGTGTGCAATTTCAACTTTATCTGCATGCTTCAAGAGATTTTTATTCATGATACATGCGTACATCTAGGGCTTACAAACATAAGCAAGAAAGACGGCGAGAAGTGGACGGGTCAATATGAAAGGACTGCATTAAACATACACTGTAAATCGCTGGCAACCAATCACGAAGGTCGCATACCAAAATAGTTTTTTTGTATATTTCTGTATCTATTTGTATGCTTTTCGTGTGGTATTTCAAGTGTGGTATGCTTTACATACTAAAGCCATACCAACACAATGTTAAAAGAAAGCATCAACGATATCGAAAGTATGTTGATTAAAGACCTTTTGTCAATAAAGATCACACTAATGTTACTACTGTTTCGTAAGTAGTGAGATAATGACATCCAAGAGTCAAGCTTACAATACTGAATTCGATTTTGATACATGTACGTCTAAAGCATTTCATAAATATTCAATAAGTATTCAACCACCAACAATTATACATTATGTAATTTTGAAATTAAGCATATTTATCAATCCGAAATAAAAAAACACATTATAATTCATGAACGCAGAAATAGTTATGTCTGAGATATATATGTCAACATGGTTGCATGAAAGATATTGTTTGAATGAATTGATGATAATCAACTTGGTTCATAAAAGTAGAGCCAACCAAGCGTCCCGTTCATGTTACTAGGCAAGTTGCAACGACGACATACTCGTGGAGCATAAATTTGATAATAAATCTAATTTCGTTAAAAACCACACTATCAAAAGGAAATATGCACGACTGGTATTACTGAAAAAAGTAATTTAACAGGAGTATGTAATATATATACGTTTTTTCTGCTGTGTGACTTAAAGCTCTACATACCAGAGGCATACGAATGAGGACGAATTTGCATCGGGTCTCGTATATAAAACACACCGACAACTCGTATTTCAGTGTAAAACAGCCAATCACAGATAGAATAGTCCGCATCGTTACATCAATCACATACAGAAGTAAGTGAGATTTCGTATGAAAGACATACCAGATCTCTGTAAGCATACGAGAATCTCGTATCAGATGCTAGTATTGCAATCAATCAACCACAATCAATTGCATGTGATTTTGGTAAATGTTTGCATGTAATTTTCGTATCCAGCGATCTACAGTGTAGCTGCATTAAAAATGCAGAAATAATATTTTTTAGAATAATAATTGATGAGCAAAATCTAAAACCAGACAGTGAATTTAAATGACAAAACAAGTTGATATTTCAACATCACTGATCATCTCCATACAAACGCGAACTATCACACAACCTCATTGAATCTGCTAACATGGCATCACTGATTTATATAAAAAAATAACATGTTTTTGAAACTTTTTGTATCAGACAAGAGAAGAGAATTATCTTTAAGACAATCCAACTAAAAAAATTCCAACAGGGAAAGTATTATGAGTTGCGTTCATCTTTCAGTAAACACAAAAACACTCCATACCACTCAAAAACCAGGATTAACATGCAGACAGCATCATAACAGTAATGGGCAAAAGACCGTTCCAGGACACCATAAAATTCAAAAAAATAGTATCTTTAAAAACGACATAAATTCATGAATTTAGACCCTTTTTCAGGTTTTTAAGACCTAAATTCATGAATTTAGTCGTTTTTAAAGATACCGATTTTTCAAAAAATGGTACTTTTTAAATGGTCTAAATTCATGAATTTTGGTCATTTTTCAGGTTATGAAGACCTAAATTCATAAATTTGGGCGTTTTTAAAAATACCCAATTTTCAAATTTTTCAAAATCTCAAATTTGAGAATTACAATTTTCTCGCTTAAATCATGACCGTTCCAGGACACCGAAAATCATAAAAGTTAAGAATCTCAAAATTTGAGAATTACAATTTTTACCTTGAAAATCATGACCGTTCCAGGACACCGAAAATCATAAAAGTTGAGAATTTTAAATTCATGAATTTTATCCATCTTTCAGGTTTTCAAAATATATCATGTGACTAAAAATATTTCTTTGAAAGTGGAAGAAACAAAAGTGAAAGAAACAAAAGTGGAAGGAACTTCAGAAATGGAAGAAACCGCAAGAATACATCCTTCGTTATCTCAATTAAACTTTTACGGAGCAGCGTGACTTCTTTCTTTCTTTCTCTCTCTCTCTCTCGATCCTGTCTGTTACAGGAATATTGTATTCACAATTACATGCATTCTTTAAAACAATTGCTTGTCTTCAATGAGAATAATTCCCATATGCTTTTAATAGAATGACCTTGAACGCTAATGGAAAAATACACCAATTGTCGAACCGGTGTCAGAAAGTTTGTCGACATGGCTGACGATATGGTTCGACAGTTGGTGTATTTTTCCATTCAAAACAATGTCACATGAATGATTGTTATGGAAACCAAAATGAAGAGAAATGCTCATTCATTTCTCTTCTCTCTCATATGTCTATTGTGTTTAGATTGTATTTGTTCTTTTGTTCTCATAGTGTGAATGAGATTTCACAACTCGCATTATGCGCTATTGTCTGTGATTTCCTTCACCCCTATCAGCTGAAACAATTTTAGCAGCTGCTACACGCCAATTCTTTTGAGAAATGTCTGAAATAGATTTTATTCCATTTAAAATGAGTAACATTAGAGACTTTCTAAAAATATACGGTAAACAAAACCACGTCAAATTTCGATTTAAATGAGATTGCTAATCAATTGGGAATGAAGAATTTTCACATATTGATGAGGGTTGAATTACTATTGTTAAAAGATGTACGAAACACTAACTCTACTAATACAATGCAACAATGTAACGTTTAAATTTAGATTAAATTAAATCATTTCAAAATTGAATAAGTAGTAAGGAAAGTCATCATTGTGGAACAGTTTTAAATCAATACCCCCCTTCTGACTAAGTAGTAAGGAAAGTCATCATTATAAAAATGTTTTAAATCAATACCCCCTTCTGACTAAGTAGTAAGGAAAGACATCATTAGAGAACAGTTTTAAATCAATACCCCCTCCCTTCTGACTTCTAGGGGCCCCTTAAGAAATTTTTTTATTATAAAATGAGCAACATAAATGAGTTTTTGAAATTATATGGAACACAAACGACAACGAATTTCGACCTAAAGAAAATCGATAATCGATTAGGAATAAAGAATTTTCATGTTCTAATGAGAGACGAATTACAATTCCTAAACAATAAGCCAACAGGAACCTTCAGTTCCCAGAACAAAGTTCCATCAATAACTATAAATTTCATAACAAATCTTCATACGTCAGATGAAAAAGGTGTACATTGGTCAGCAGGATAAAGAAATATAAACTGTTCTAATTATTATTTTGACTCATACGGACTTCCCCCTACGAATGAAGTAAGAGAAATACTTGGCAATGGATTTATAATACGTTTCAAATTCAAAAACCGGGAACTACTTATTGTGGTCAATTATGTCTTTACGTTTTATTGAAATTACAGGAAGGAGTACCATTTCTAGATATTATGTTTGAATTGAACGAACCGTAGGTTCTAAGGCTACGCCTAATGAAAATAATGATAATTAAAAATCAGTTCGTTGTAATTCATTTTGATAAAAACGGCCTCTGATATCCTCATTATCTAAATCTTTAATTTCATAAGTAATCGGATAAGTTTGATTTATTTTACAAACTTCAAATATCTCTTTCGTCCAGTATCCGACGAAGCCTTTTTCAAATTTATTCTTATATTTAAATATTCTAACTCTATCTCCAATTTTAAATTTCGGCTTAAGTTTCTGCAAATTCGGATTACTCTCATTCAAATTATTATTTTCGTTCGAATAATTATTCTCGAATATTTTTTTTCTTATCAAATCAGGGTCGTCAGAAGCATTCTTTGCGGTTTCTTCAATACCAGAATGAACTTTATTATTGTACTCTTCTACAATTCCTGGTAATATCTTCAACCATTTCTGATTTCTTTGCTCAGTAAATTTCTTGAATAATTTATTTTTTAACGTCCGATTGAATCTTTCTATCACTACGGCCTTCCCTGCATTTTCAGTTGAATAAACAGTTTCAAATAGTGGCTGAACGTTTCGGTTATAAAATTCCGACCCTTTATCAACAAACAATTTTTTTGGCTTTCTCTTACTTTCTTTAAAGATTTCTTCAAACGCATATTTAACTGATAGACCACTTTTATTTTTTAAAGGCTTTACCCAAGAGTATCGTGTATATAAATCTATAACGGTCAATGCGTATTTGTAGTCCCTTTCATTCGGCATATGAATAAGATCAGCACTCCAAATATCATCTTTATTAAATACTTTTACTTTCAATATAAATATTTCGGCTTTCTGTATTCCCTATGAATTTCGGACGCATAGCGTCCTAGGTCATTCGACATTTCAGACGCGTAGGTTCGAGCGTTGCTCTCAGACAGCTTTGCTGTCGTTTCATTTGAACCCTGACCGAATAATATTTTAGCTTGTAAAGCTTTCTTAACAAACATTCTTTCAATTTTTTCTCTAAATGTAGGATTTTGAATACTATCTAATTCTTGAATCATCTTCTTATCAGCTGCATGTCGAGAACTTAGATCATGATTTCGATAAGCTAAATCATGTCTATAAGCGGCGGCATCTACTCTATTTATTGGTTCTTCACCTGGTTTCGGATTATTATTCTCATCTAGTCTGATATCTAATCGAGTTCCTGGACCAGTATATGAATGACCAGGAAGATGTTTTTCTTTCGAATATTTACTCCAAATAAATCCAGGAAAGTTTTCTAATGTTTTTTGTATGTCACCTCCAATATGCTGACAATTTGAGTTTTTATTTTTGTTTAATAGATGATTTAATAAATCTAAATTAGCAATTTTTAATTTAATTAAATTTTCGGAATTTGTAGAATTCATTTTAAAAGATAAAATAAATGTTTTACCTAATCGAACCTTGATCAGAGGCTTTAGCCGATCGGACCAAAGGTCCTGAGGTTATTACCGAATCATACTAGGACTTAGATATATTCCAGAACCATCTTTTGTTTCTTTCATTTCAATCAAATCATCAGCATTGTGAAGAATATTTTTAAGAACACGTTTTCCTTCATCAAGTAAATTTAATTTACTAATAAAATTATCTACTATTCCTTCTCCCCTAGCAACTTTCTCTAACTCTCTATTATGACGTTTTTGTTCTTCTAATGCTGCCTTCTCTGATTTATTTTTATTTACTGCTTGGACAATACCAGCTGTCCCGCCTGCAACACTTCCTGCAGCTGCTATGCCACCTATTGTTAGTGGAATTAATGGGAGAATCTCGCCATTATTTTCTTCTTGTAATTGAATATTCTCTATCATTGGTTTACTTATGTAATACTTTTTTTATCAATCGTAATAGTTTTAGGGGTATTTTTGTCAACAATATTACGTAATTTTAATTCAACAGTTTTATTATTATTACTTTTCGCTAGCGACATTTTTAATAAAAAAATTTTAAGTTATCAAAAATTTTAAGTTAAGAATTTTGATCTATTCTAGTTATGAATAAATTTTAAATTAGGAATTTTTAATCTATTCTAGTTACAAAAAAAATTTTATTACTAATTACAAAAAAAATTTAAATTAACAAAAATTTTAAGTTACCAAAAAATTTTAATCTATTCTAGTTATGAAAAAAATTAATTAATCGACGAAGTCTTGGGCTTTAACCGATCGGACCAAAGGTCCTCAGGTTACTAACCTATCCTAGCCATCTTTCCATTAAGAATTTCAATAGAATATTTTACATCTTCTAGCAATAAACCATAAGCCATCAATGAAGTTGTGGAATCTTTCTTTTCAATATTAATTGTTACATCACAACCAGTCTTGATAATATCTTCAGATTGTGCACTTAAATCGAAACAGAAAACAGGATATAAATGTCTCCAATCTCCAGGAGTTAATTGTGGTTCAACTCCAAATTCTATACAAAGATTTCGATAAGAATCATATCCTTCCATAAATTGATTATTGGTATCATCGAATCTTAATGGATCATTTGGATAACGGGTTTGATTTAATGAAACTTGTAAACTTCGAATTGTATTAATATGAAAAAGATTGTTGTTCTTATCAAAACTTTGAGAATTATTTCTTTGAAAAGTTAGTAATAAATATCTTGGAGTATTCGCAGTTCTAGTAAAATGCCAGTTAAATCTTTGTTCGGAAAAAGTTACTGAACTAGCAGTACGCTTTAGAAAATTTACTGGAATTGGTTTGTTAGTATTTAATCTTTTTGCAATAGCTGTTTCAATCTCTAAACTAGGAGTAATATGCTTAATCCACCATTCAAGTCTATCAATTTTTAAATATGCTTTTTTTCCAGTCTTACCAAAAAAGATTAATTCATTATTTGCTGTACGATGAATTATTAATTTAAATTTTAATTGATATGATATTTTGTCATAATCTAAATATCCGAATAATGGAGACAATGACCAATTTACTGTCTGTTTACTTTTCTTGTTAAATTCACGTCTTTCTTTATATGCACTATTGTTTGTTTTATTTAAATGTTTTGCAATATTTTCTACATCTTTCGCAATTCCTGCTGCATCTGTTCCAGCGTGAGTTAAATCATCAACAATTATACCATCATTAGTATCAGGAAACCAACCTTCGATTTCATACTTTTTATTATTTTCACCAATTGATACAAATCTAAGCATTGTATCAATTACACCTGGAGAATCACTTATTGTTTCTATATTTTGAGTTGCAACATCTAAACGCATTTGTGTAAATAATCTTGGAAAAAAATTATTCTCTAGTGCAATATTATCGGTATCTGGTAATGGTGTTGTAAAATTGGCATCACTATACAACGAATATTCACAGTGTAAAAATGAATCAGATAGATATATATAACTCTGCTGATTATCAACTTCAAAAATTAAATCACCTCCAGTATTTACTCTACTGGAAGATCCGGGATTCATAGCAATTCTTATATAGTCATTCTTTTTTTGATTATAACTAACACCTGGAGGATCATCTAATCTAAATTTATTTTCTATAAGCGAAGACATTTTTATAAAAAATAATTTGACTTTTTGTTTTTCTCACACACAGAAAAAATTCTGCTAAAATAATTTTACTAAAATAATTTTACTAAAAAAATTTTGCTAAGAAAATTTTGCTAAAAAGATTTTACTAAAAAAAATTTTACTAAAAAACATAATTTTAGAATTTTGCTAGACCAGCTCCGCTACAGCTTTGCTGGTTAAACCGAAGGTTGCTATTAATACCATTACCTCTTATTTCTTCAATTGAACGAACCGTAGGTTCAATTGAACGTTTTATGGCTACGCCTGATTTCTTCTTATGTTTACTATCAGACGGAGCTCCGCTCCTCAAGGTTTCCCCAACAGCTATGTTAGCAATTTTATTTTTTGTTTCCTCTGAAAGTTTTTTTAAATTTTTTAGTTCTTCGGAATCATTCCTAAGTTTACGAATAGCTTCTACTTGTTTTAATTCGTTTTGAGACTTGACAGCATTTGATATTGTACCAGCTGTACTACCTATAGCAGCTGCTCCTTTTGCAGCAGATGTAATCAAATCTTTATTATTTTTAATTAAGTTAACGATACTTCCAATACCAGAGAAGATGCCAGCTCCTTCCGTGTGAACGGCACCTGCGGTGCCGAGGAACTTTTGTGTTCCGACTGTTTCTCTATTTTCATAATGATAAACAGGATTCATACGTGGTTCATGAGCAATTCTTTGATTTGAAGCAAAATTTTTAAGATTGTGTTTATAAATTATAGGCATTTTTTAGGATTAAATTTGACTTTTGGGAAAAAATATTTACGTTAATATTTACGTTTGTGAATGGACAACAACTTCGAGATAACTTTATTAATTGACTGTTGCACTTTATCTATTGCGTCAAGTAGCGTGTGATGTACTTTAATTTCTTTTCTATTAACTTGCATTTTCTGCTGATTCATCTTCAACGCCGTTTTAAGAGCATTTAACTTAATTTTAAGAACATCTAATTGTCTTTTAACCGAATCTAACTGTTCTTTATTTTCTTTAGAGTATTCTTGTAAATTGTTCTTTAATTCATTTTCTAAATTGATTTAAGAGTTTTCATTTTATCAACTCTTTGATTAAGTGAGTTTACTTCATATATTATTCTATTCATCTTTTTCATTTGTTGAGTAATTTTAGAACTCAATTCATCAACACTTTTTTGGAATGTAGTTTGTAACTGCTTTAAATTTTTTTAAATTCTTTCAGGTAGTTTTTCTATTTCATCTTCTAATTGTTCTTTTAAGATTTTTATCTGATGTTTATTTTTAATTACAGCAGATTTTAAATTTAAAGAAAGTAATATTAAAATTTTTGATTGTTCAGAAATCTTTTTAAAAAGTTTTGCTATATCTGCTTCTAGCTCTCTATCCTTTTTATCAAGTTTTAATAATTTTTCGTTTAATGATTTGTCATTAAGTTTAAGCAACTTTAATTCATTCATCAGTGGAACCAAAATATCGTTTATATATTTTTCTTTTAAGTCTTTTATTTGTGTATCAACATATTGTTTATTTGTTAACTCTGTATTTTGTTGCGGAAGAATAGAAAGATGCAATGGACCAGATAAAACGTCTCCAGTTTTCATGATATAATTTTCTATTTCTATTTCTAATTCACGATTATTCGGGATATATGCACCTCCACCAACATTTGGTAACATCATTTTTTAACAATAAAAAAATAAAATTTTTTCTAATAAAAATAAAATTTTTTCTAATAAAAATAAAAAAATGGAAAAACCAAATTTTAAAAAATTATATTCGCCCGCATCATCCTGTTCTTCTTATTCGACGAGATCAACGGGATTTGAAAATAAATGTTTTGATAATAATAATAATCCATGTATAGATGTTAATATTTTATTTCAGTTACAAGCCGAAATATTTAGAGAACAGACTAAAGGTTTACCTTCTATAGAAACTAATTATTGTTTATTTCCAGGTGATCCATTTATTAAATTTATGGATATTGTAAGTAAATATAATGATGTAGCTTATGTGGAATTAAATAAAGAAAATATGGTTATTATTGGTCATAATAATGTTTATGGATTTATTAGAGCAGTGTTACCAATTAGTAATACTGATTGGATAGAAATTAAAATTATTAATTATATCAATATTAAAGAATTAGTTAAAAAATTAAAATCTTTCTCAAAGGAAAAAATTAGATTATTCGTTGACGATCAAAACCAATATAATATTCATATCGAGAGTAAAAAACATAATGAAGAATTATTATGCCAAGTTTATTATAGAGATACAATTTATAAACAAGAAACATTAGAAATGCCGCAAAGATATGATGATGATACTTATATAGGATTATATTCAAACTTAAATATTAATTTGTTAAAATCTTATATAAATGGTTTAGCTCAACAAGAGAAAATTTATATGTGGACTACACCTTATACTATTAACAATGATCATAATCATAATCATAATAATCCTCTGAATCATATTGAAGAAACTGATAATATAAATGATGATTCTGAAACATCTGAAAAATGTGTAAATGGTAAAAAAGATTATAAAAATATTAGTAATTATAAAAATTTATCTAAATTTCATTTTCTTACAATTGAAAATAATAATGATGGTATAGTTGAAGATATTGTTAGACAACTATGTGTCGGGTCTACAAAATTTAAATTAGGATTTACATCTAATCAATTTAAAATTTTATCATCTTTAATAAAAACTAAAAGTGATTCAGATTATGGTGGTGTTATTAAATTTTCCAAAAGAGATCAAAGACCAATATTTTTCTCTATTATATTATTATCAGATAAAAGATGTAATTTAGAATTAGATATTCCAATAAGAGAATGGTATCCAATCCCAAAAAGTGTAATTTATGATGTTGAAGAAACAATTTATGATGATGATGAAGAATCAATTGATGATGATGAAGAATCAATAGTTAGTGAAAATAAATTTAAATTATCTTTTGATAAAACATTATATGATGAAACTTAATATGATAAAACTTAATATGATAAAACTTAATGTGATAAAGAAAATAAAATAACTTAAGAATGTGAAATATATAATAATATAAAATAACTCTCAAGACCTTGATATTAGAATGTTTATATTTAAAATTAAAACACAATTTTTTCCTTAAAAAATAAAAAAATGGAAAATACTAAGTTTTATTGTAACTTATGTAAAAAAAAGTTGCAAACAAAAAGAAGTTATCAATCTCATTTAAATAGTAAATTGCATTTACAAAATGTAGAACGAATTGATGAAGGAAATATATTAAAATTAAATAGTTATAAAAACTATCTAGAAACATTGCCTACTGATATAGAAGTTAAAAAAATGTTTGATGATTATTCGCATTCGGAATATAAAAAAGTTTTTAATACTGAAGATGAGACCATACAAACCGAAGGTTCTAGGGCTTGGCCCGTACCAGATGGAAGATATTTATTTAGCGATACTGATGAATTTGATGAAGCTGAACGAACAGATGAAGCGGAACGAACCGAAGGTTCTAGGGCTTCGCCAGTAACAGATATAAAATATTTATTTAATGAATCTGTTCGAACCGAAGGTTCCAGGGCTTCGCCCGTTGAACATAATGAAACCGATGAAACTTTTTATAATGTATTAACAAACTTTTATAATATATTTAAGAAATCTTTCAAATGTTACATGAATGTAGAAGTACTTTATACAAAAAATGGACCTGATGGAATTCCTGAAGAAATAATACAAGGACATTTTACAAATTCACAAGAAATTCATAATGTAAATGATATACAACCCATATTTAAATCGATGATACTTAAATTAGAAAATTGTATAATTGAAGCCCAGTTACGTGAATCTGGTTGGAGATTTGTTAAAATACTATCTAAGAAAATAGTAATTGATAAATATAAAAATAATACTGGTGGTAGTTATGTTCCTTTACCTTTCAGTTCACCACAAATAATCAACATAAAAAATGAAGATGATTATTGTTTTCTGCGGAGTATTATAGCACATTTACATCCTGCAGAATATCATAAAGAAAGACTAAGTCATTACAATAAAGAAGAATACATAAATGAATTTGATCTTTCTGATGGCTTGCATGAATTTCCATATGATTATAATAGGTTAATAAAGTTTCATAAAAAGAATAAAAATTTAATAGAAGTAAATGTTTTTTGAATTAAATGTGAATTATGTTTCTATTGGTAAAATTACTCCACTTTACTCAGATTCAAAAAAATTTTATTTGAATAATAAAAATTTATGTCAATCAGAAATAGTATATAATGATAGAGGAAATTACATGCATCATAATATTTTTTACCAAGGAAACATAATATGTACTGAAAAATTTCAAATTGTTAAAACACTATCACCAATAATGATTAATCATAATAATTATAAAGGACGTAATTATAATTATGATTATGATTCCGATTATTTATCTTTATCTTTAGAATATCAACAAAAATTACAAAATTTAAATGAAAGTTTACAAAAATGTAAAACAGATTATCAACAACAAACAAAAATATTAGTACAAGAATATGGTCATAATTATCAAAATATGATAGAAACGATTCAAAAATTAAATGAAGACAATAAAGAATTAAATAATGAAGAAAATGAAACCAATCAAAAAATAAATGAATCTTTAAAAAAATGTCTACAACAATATAAAGAACAATATTATAATGAATATGAACAACAGCTACAAATATTAAATCAAAATTATCAACAGTCTGAAAAAGATTTACAAAGACAAATTGATGAAACACATGAAATATATAAAGATAAATTTGAAAAATTAAAACAAACAAAACAACCAGCACAAGCGAATATATTATATTATCAGGGTCATTTTATATTGTGTAAAGATGTTTCTATATTTACAAAAACTTCAGATAATGCCAATTTTCCCTGTCTTTAATGTATGACAAGTTTTAGAACTAAAGAAGAAATGAATAGACATTTGGAGAATTGCCAACAAAATGAAGCAGTCAGAAACACATTTCCTAAAGATGATTATTTAGAATATAATAAATGGTATTTTAAAAATAAAGTACCCTTTACTATTTATTGTGATTTTGAAGCATATAATGTTAATATGACACAGTTTTTGATTATCGCCGGAATAATATCGACAACTTTCTACAACGCTTGCATTCATCCTGTTTTCGAAAAGTTTACGATGGTGAAAATGTTGATGAAAAATGCCATTCTTTTTATGAAATATTTTTTGATGCACTAAGCATGATTCCAAGACGTGAAGTAGTGATGACTAAGCCTGATGACTCCCTTATGAAGCTTGATCGAAGATAAATGGGTCGATTGGCCAGTTTTCAACCTTGAAAGAAACTGGAGTGATCGAATTCCGACGAGAAATTCAAGGAACAGAAGAACAATACTTATTAAAGGAAGTTCTTTTGTTCTGAATTGACTGATGTATTTCATTTTAATGACAGGCCTGATACAGAGCTAAGACATCTTTCGAACGAAGAGTGGGACAAAATGTTGATTCAATGGTTGTCCATCACCATTTGAAATCGAATCAAGCAACTGGTTATGATGGAATAAGTGCTTTTTTTCTACGCGAAAGTGCTGACGTCATATGTGAACCTCTGGCACACATTTTTGAGTCCTCAATAAGATCTCGAACTTTTCCGCTGTATTGGAAGAATGCGTATGTGAAGCCAATTCCCAAGGTGAGAAAACCAACAATCAATGATTATCGCCCAATCTCGTTATTATCAATAATTTCGAAACTTTTTGAACGCATCGTTATCTTGAATATGGAATCTTTATCAGCATGCTCAACCTGCAGTGCTCTAATAGATATTCACAATTCTATTACGTCCTTCATGAAGACCGTCATGTTTAGATTTTTCAAAAGCCTTTGATAAGATACATCACAACAGACTGATAAATATAGAGCAAAATTACAATGGTGGATTTATTGCATGGTTGTTTTCATTTTCCCTTGTCACTCAGGTACCCCAAGGTTCTATTTTTGGGTACCTTTTTTTCAGTTTTCATAGGCACAATGTTGATAGGTTCACGAAATGGAAAGCTTGTAAAGTATGCTGATGATCTCACTCTTATCGAATCCTGTACGATAGACGATCCCAGGACCATTTGTCTAAGATTAGCAGATGATTTTTC